>CM017573.1:28569469-28786969 GCA_007844125.1 Sinonovacula constricta | reverse complement strand
TAAGTTGGCCAATTTGAATCGAACTGCTGTCTTGTAACGAAAGACGCTGATAATATGAAAGTTAATAGATGTCGGATATTTTGTTGTGTTGAATTGTGACGTTATAACTGTATTGGTCGCGTGCTTCAACATTTATATCAGCACACGTGCAGCCATACCGGTTGAGAAGACCCAGCAACCACAACAGGCAGCCAGGAAAGTGTTCGGACTAATTTGAAATAATTTTAAATGTAAATTAATGTAATATTTAATATACAAATATTTAAGAATATGGTCGGGAAATTATCACCGGAGCAGCTGTTATTTACTTTGTTATCGTTTATTGTTTCACCAAAAACAAATGAAATGTGGATATTGTCAACAATCAATATATAGCTATATATTAAAACGTTGACAATCGTCTTGTCTGAAAATACAAGAGCTACATCCGATATCGTTGGTGTACATGCTCCCTGGGTAGCCCTTTATCAAGAATGTTGAAATTTTAATCCATCAAAACTATGGTCGTCAGGAGCGCATCCATTCTCCTGTATGGTAATATTGTCCATATAGGTTTTATAATAAAACTTTGAAAGTCTTATTGTGAACAACTACAAGATCTCAAGCCTTTATACTTTGTATACAAGTATTTTGCTTAGTCCCCTATTAAGATTGTTAAAAATTGAATATATATATATATATATATATATATATATATATATATATATATATATATATATATATATATATATATATATATATATATATATATATATATATATATATATATATATATATATATATATATATATATATATTTACAATTTACAGTTTGTGTTTACTGATTTATAGCCCATTCATTTAGTTTATTTTCACGTGTCCCCGTAATACCCCGAGGTTCCATCGATATCTTGTTAAATAATCATTGTTAAATATCATTGATCCCCATTAAACAACCTAAGTAAGAAAACAGAACGTCACACAAGAAAAACGGGTTAAGAATCACAATGAAAACGATACAATTTCGGAGGTTTGAAAATATTCAAATATTTCCACATTATGATCTGTTATTCTTGGACAGTGCACACATATGTGTCCAATTATTCCAAGCAGACGTGACATTGCCAAAACATTGCGATAAGGGCGAAATACAAGCCACTCTGAGCAGTCACGTACTTTTAAAAGCAGCTTCTACAGTTGTTTAGATACTTGGCAAATCCACAGACGACGTCTGGTCGGCGTTACCATGTAGAAACCAAACGTTTAATTTCAATAGTTGTAGGCATTCTTTGTCGTCTAAATAACATCTTCAGCTGTTTAATGTGCTGCGTCGTACGATACACGAATCTTAAAAATATGACATTCTTCTCGCTCACGTCGTCATGCAGTCGGTTGTCGCATGTGATATGAAGACGAATAAAGACTACAATACACTACTTTAGAATTCCCTGTGATTTGGGGGATCGGGACATATGAACAGTTGATATGCAAATTGCTTAAATAACACTATTTCATACTTAATCATTTTGTCTGTACATAAACAATCATATATTAATATTATTAATGACAATATGCCTACAATAATTATTTTAAACTGCTAGTTATTGTGTCGCCGAGAACGGAGATCATAAATTTACATTTGGTTTTGGAAATGCCTGTTGTCTTACGACACAACTTTTAGACGTAACTGCTTGTTTTAACTGGAAATTATCGTTCTATTTTAACGGTTAAAGAACATATTTTTATATTTATACTAAAGTGTTCTGTTTCTGTGGCAACTGTGGGATTTGCTCTTTATGTTAAATGACTCACAGATTTGTTCTTACTTTATCATTTGGCTGGATTGTCACAACCTTTGTCCTGCGCCTTTTCATTTTTTATAAACATTTTTTTAAAGTTTAATTTGGTGGAAATTCATACCTTCATACCAATAACGACCTACTAATAACACGTTTGGAGTTGTTATGTCGTATGTATCGCTTTTTGGGGGCTGTTAGGCCTCATGTATTACAAACATGTTGTACATATTACATGCATAGGATTTATTTGGCCGTACAAATTGTGAACATTTAGTTTTAAGAAATTAAAATAAAATTCATACTTACGTTAAAGTATTGATAAGTCATACACTTTGTAAAAAATGTTACTTACATTGTCGTATAAAGTCCAGTACGAAGCGCAACCTTGCTTAAAATATCTTGATGTAGGCGCTTTATATTGGAACGTCCTATTATTATTTCGGTTAATTTCTTCATTGAGGCTATTAATGCGAATACTTAGTACTTCATGTCGGAAACTTATAGACCTAATAATGTTATGTACGTAATTTATAAATATGCACGACCCCTCACCGCTATATCCGTACTTTATAAGTTCGAACAATTTCACATACAAAGGGCACACTAAGGCTGTTTATATGGCATAACTACAGCATGTCGTAAGTTATACGACCTTATTACTTTATTCAAGTCATTCATTTCACTGCCAAACTCTCGTCGGCAATTTAAACAAGAGTTTACCTTCATCCTTTACTGCTGAAAAAAAATACTTAAAACTTGTTAAATGGAGTGTTTTAGTCATCAATAATATAAGTTTGATGAGTTTGCAACATAAAATAAGTCAAAATTTAACTCTCGCAAGAGCATAAGAGCTTGTGTTTAACATTAAGCGATGTTTAGTTTAGTTCGTAGACTCAATACAATCGTGCAAAAACAATCAGGAAAAAACAACAAAAAAAAAAAAGAAAGAAATACAACAAAAACAAACAAACAAAGAAAAACTGTTAGCAGAAAGCCTTTAAAAGAAATACACACATTTTCATATCATCAGCGCAAATCTGAACTAGCAATATATAACAACCTACCACAGTCACTATTAGGAGTCACTTTGAATCACGAGACATTCATACGTTTACTGCATATTAAGTAAATAGAATTGTGTAATATTTGCGAGTTCGTTCTTACTCTTTGTGTCCTTTAGTTTTACACTTGAAAGCATTAAGTAGGTTAATCCCTGTATTGGTTTAACAAAACAATGTTAGAGCTCTGAAAAAAGGGTTTAATCCCAAGTCGATTCCGTTTGCCGACTGATCTCTCCTAGGCGGTAAATATTGAGTTTGCTCTTTTTGTTAAATGACTCATCACAGATTTGTTCTAACTGTTACATTTGGTGTGTGTGTGTGAATACCCTTTATTCTGTGATTTCTCAAAAGTGTTTATAAGTTGCAATGTTCATGCTCGCAAAACCTTGTCATATATTCTCATTCATGATTGCATCAATGTTACTTGTGCAGTTTAGCGATAATCCCCGAGCGCATGCAATTTATGTTGTTATTAAATGCATACTATACGGATTGTGACACGCATATCATTTGAGGGACATTGGCCTTTTATTCATGAATTAAATCTTGGCATAGACAGGATGCTACAACTGTTTACACTTCTCTGGTCATTTTTCTTGTTTCAAGAAATTAATTTCATTTACAATGAACATGTGTGTGTAGATCTTCGGATAGAAATAATACGTCTCTCTTCTAAATACTATGTGGATATTTTTTATTCACGAAGATCAATTTTCTTTTTATTATTTGCATTTTCAGAAACAGAGTGAGAGTTAAGAGTTCTGTAAAACCGGTTTAAGCACTTTTGCAGACTGACCTTTCCAATGCAGTAACTGTTTGATTTGCTCTTTTTGTTAAATGTATCATAATATTCTGTGCCTTTTCAGATATAGGTATGTGTTGCAAGACTCGTATATTCTTATTATTAAAACAACTACATAAACAATACAAATAAACGTGAAAATTTATGAAACGATGAAAGGAAACTCATGTCCAATGTCAAATTATTATTTACAATTTGCAGGACTCCAATTAATTTATCTCTTCAGAGCCATATTCATTTCTTCTGTACATCACTTTTACTACTGATAATAATTTATGAAGATGACTTATTAATACGAAAGCTATATGTTGCTTCGATCATAATTGATAAACCATGCTTGGATCCTTCTAACTACGTCTCGCCTGTTGTTTTTTTTTATATTTATTAGAAAAAAAGACAACAACAACAAACAACATTGTTTGAAATATTTCTTGCGAACCATTTGGTTGATCTCCAAAGAATGATAACATGTTCTGTATATCTTCACAGGGACTGTGTCAAAAGACTATCTGGAGTTAGAAATTATATTCACATGTTGTTTTCGTTTTACTTAATGAAAACTGTTAAGACTGATCTACTCTCTTTCACTTCAACATTTAGGTAGTTCGTCTTGACACGTGTTTGTCAAGAGAACAATATGTTGTTCTTATACTTAATTATAATTGAAATTACTAGCCACAATATTAAATGCATGTTTACGATTTAAATGTTTGTTTACAGCCTATTTACTGGCGTAAAATATGTTGTATTTATGTTGTTTTTTTAACTTTATTTTAGCAAAAATTCGTTTCAGTGTAGTTTAATTTTGTTTCGTATGTTTAATTAAAAGCTACTGTTATACATTCATACACTTGTTAATGCTCAGTCTTGTTATGAATGCACGATGAAGCTGTGATTATTTTATTACGATGTTCAGATGGTGCGCCAGACCCCAATAAGGTCTTAGCTTCTTCCATGTTGAGTGTATCAGCAGACGAATCAGTGCTACCACCTGTTCGGGAATCTAGTCCCAAGCCTGGCACAAGCAGAGGTGATCATACTGAGGTAACATACACACAAAAGCAAAATGTGAGTAGCAGTTAACGATGTTAAACATCTTATAGAATAGCAAAGGCGCCCTTTTACTAAACCGCTTAACACACGCGAACACGATAGTTAATCCTAGCATATCCTAACATCTCCTAAGGTCCTATTTAAAAAAATCCCTAATACATCCGGAGGACCTTTAAACAGGAGGCTATTAGGAGACAAAGAGGAATATATCATTTTTTATTACAATGACTTAAACTGAATTATTAACCTATTGTTATTTGTTTTATACCAAACTAGACTGGATGCGTGTTTTGTTAAAACAACACAGTAGCAAACATACTTAATGTTTTTAAATGTAAAATTATTTGAAACAAACTGTAAAAACGAAACTGTATATATATATGACGTAATTTTATTGATACCGTATCGTTATTATCGGGCATACATTTGATTGTTTTTTGCCGAACATTGCGCTTGTTTGTATGTGAATGGTTTTCTATGTATGTAAATGGCATTTTTATTCAAATGCAATGCCACAGAATATATTGTATCATATAGGTATATATAGTTACTTTGATTCAGATGTGTGATTGCCAAACAAAACGTCAATGAAGTGGCACTATGGTTCAAGTCTAGCCATAAAAACAATACAATATCACTAACGAGGTTAATCTATTAAAATAACACCCACGATGTACACTTTCAACGCATACTTTCATCTTTTACTAGTTTAATAAAGTATGTCAGCAATAAACTATACCCAATAATAGCGATGCGGTAAAGTATTACGTTGTTCAATTAACAAATGGAACAATCTACTTGAGAGAACAAGACACTTGTTTGACAAAACAAGATAGTATACATGTGCGTCTATAAAGCAGTTGTTACTAATAATAAAATGTTGTTAATTGAAAGTCTTACTTAAACTGGTGTCACGGTTTCGTTTCACAATTTATATTATTTCACGACAAATAACTTCACATCGGACCGGACCCGATCACAAGAGGGGAAGGGAACATGAAATATCTGTCGGCTGCTGAAAAGTGTCACTCTTCTGGAGATCTACGTGTGAAATATGTATGCACAACACAAGCAACAATAATGTACATGTACAGATAGGATGTTTATCCTTGATCAAGAAGAATGTCTTTGGCTTATCCAACTACCATAAAGAGTTTTTTTTGTTAAACTACGCCTACTTTAATCAAACCAAAGGTATAGATCTCAGTTTTGTAATAAGACAGATTAACAAATGACTTATGTACATAAACATATCCAAACTCAAACATCGAGGTTATGTCGAAAATTGGATTATCGACAAGCATATTCAGTGAGGTCAGTCCATGAAGATGCGTGCCATCAAACACAAGCCACCGATCAGTTCAGAAAGAGGTTCAACATTGAGCTAAAGCAGCGGAGTCAATCTAGTAAAGTATCTATCCTCGAGCACAACCAGCGAAGCGATTCCAGTAAGTTACTGGTTCCACCTTAAACACAAGCAGCGAAGTCATTAAGCACTCCACCCTAGTCCCAGGCAGAGAAGTCTGATAACTAAGAGCCACAACCTCAATCACGCTAAAATAAACATCGATGTCAGCCAATCAGCAGTCAGTCAAGGAAGATGTTTACTCTCAAACGCATGCTGCGAAGTCAGGAGGGTAGAAAGTATCAAGCAGAGGAGCAGGTATGGAACGTGTGCTGCAACCAAGCAAAGAAGCCTGTAGAACGATCGTTTAACTCAAAAGAAGCAAGTGAAAAAATCCAGAAAGCTGTCCATGTGTAAACAAAAACCAAGACCACGTACATGTTCGCAAGTCCAGGAGCATTTATGTTGAGGAGTCAGTCTCCTAGCAGAAGAGCAAGTCCAGTAAGATGCCAGTCTCCAAGCAATATAACAATGCAACGTGACGGTCCGCCTCCGAAAAGTCCGAATAAATGAAAACAACGCTACGTCCCCAAAGATTAACATTGCATTGAGTTGAAACGTCAAGGGCTTTCCTATGTGACTTTACCATTAGCTTGACCTTATGCTGTCGTTGAACCCTATGTTTCAGTGCTTTGAAAATACATTTAGTTTTACATAAAATTAATGCTTAAAACCATAAATATGTTTACTATTACCACAACAACAATAACAACAACAACAACTTTCACTACTACTGCTGTTGCTACTACATCTACAACTACTACTACAACTACTACTACTATTACTACTCCTACTACTCCTACTACTCCTCCTCCTACTACTACTACTACTACTACTACTACTACTACTACTACTACTACTACTACTACTACTACTACTACTACTACTGTTACTACTGTTGTTGTAATAATAATATTGTTAAAAGTGGAATATGAGGATCAACAAGTAGACTAAATGAAAATAGAGAAATTAAAGAAGAATAAAAATAAAAATAGTCAAATACGAAGAAGGTGATAATAATAATAACAAATAACAATGTTAACATTGTGGTTTGCTTATGTAGGGATTATTATTTCTAGCTTATCTAAAGAATTAACTACTTGAACCTAGGACAAGCATTACCGAAGGGGAACTGTAGATGATTGTAGCTTCATATCCATCATAACATCATATGTTCAAACAATGTATATGCCCAAATCACCGGTCTTTGTCTTAATACCGTCTCCAGATAACTGAAATACTGTTGGTGGGACGATAAACCCAATAAACAAACTTTCTGTTAATTTTGAAATCACGCACATACAACCAGATTTATGAAGCAAAACTTGAAAACATGACTTCCTAATTTTAAAAACAATCCTCAGAAAATAATTATGTATGCAGGACTAAAGTAATTCAAACGATGTTCTGGGACAGATCCCTTTCGTTATTATATTCATATTTGAATAATATGAAAATATAGCATATCTTCTAGACTGTATCAATTCCATTTTTGTATCACTCAATCGATACTTAAACATGTGGACTTTGTTTAGAGTCGTTATCATTTAAACATGCCATTTGTAATTAAGCGTCAAAACAACTGATTGAACTAAAATTACGGTATCTGGAGTATTCTTTTAAAAAGCACTGTAAATTCACCGTAATAATAGTTTTAACTAAGAAATGACCTAAAATGTTACTTGGTACTAATACTTTCTCGAAAAAAGGTAAACGGTAAACAGTAAATAGTAATTTATGTTCATAATGTAAACAATAACATTAGAAATGGTAACACATTTATATATAAATGCACACCTTGACTTGACTTCACTTAAGTAGGACTGTATCTTTGCCTTCACTTATGCAGGACCGCATCTTTGACTTCACTTAAGTATGATGGTATATTTGACTTTACTTACGTATGACCGTATCTTTGACTTGCCTTAAGCATGACTGTATCTTTGACGTCACTTAATAATGTCTACATTTTTTTATTTCATTTGAGTATGACTGTATCTTTGACTTCAATAAAGTGTGATTGTTTCACTTTTGGACAGACTTAATGCATACTTGAATTATAGGTTTTATTATATTTATATAATTTTTAATGAACTGCCACTTTAAATCGATTTCTACATTTACGCATTATCTAAAGTCTTCACAATATTCCAAACTTGATGTTGTTGTTTTCTGACAGGTATCTTTTCTAACTGAGTCTGATACAGATGAACCCTTATCAACGAAAGCAAAACTTGAAGTCTGGGCAAGCTCAGGTACGATTAAGTAAAATTTTATGTTTATGCTTCCAGAAACTTTACGATAAAGATGGCACATGTATGTTAGTGTTAAGTGGCACCCTTCTTATTATCCATTTCATTCTAAAAAGTGTAAGTGGTAGCTAAAGTGATGACTCTTGCCAAGATATTGCTCTCGGGCAGACCTAAACTATGCGTCAAACATCATACACAATTTTAAATTTTAAATCTGTTGCGTCTGTCATACTATTTCCAATCTTTACATGCTTGTTATTTTAACTACTGAGCCCCTCAACGTATGGAATCGAAATAATACAAGTTGTACAATCCCTGTAAATGTGTTAGCGAGATGCACAGATCTATAAGAAAACGCATAGCTGTTATACTTTATTTGCCTGTTCTATTTTAATATGTTATAGGTTATTTAGCGGTCGAATGTCTATGTCTATCTGGATGTGTTTGTTATGTCCATCATGAGAGGTAAACATATATTGTGGTTTGATGGGGATGTACTTTTTACAGGGAATCTAACGTCAGCATGTGGCAGCAGTTCGACTTCTATCGAAGACAGTACACAAGGCAACGAGATACAATTAGCACAGACTTTAAAGGTAACTTTAAATCACCGGCAGCTACTTTGCCAGATAAGAATATTATTTAAAGCTACAAGTTAGTAAACATAAAATACGAAACAGCATTGGCTAATCGTTCATCTCTTACATGTTATAAACTGCTAGGGCAAGAATACACATTTATTTTTTATCTTAAATACTGAAAAAAACAACAACTCCGATGCCTTTTGATTGAAAGTCAACAGACAGGCTTGAAACTATTCATGTGCAAACGTCTTCGAGAAAATCTTCGAACTGATCAAAAAAGGGAAGTGTTGACCGATGTGACAACTTACTTTCAAACCATTTCTATGTCATTAAGATACGAGAGAGTAGTTCGTGTTTTTTTGTAAACGAACACGAAATGTGTAATCGTTCATGTGAAAACATGAATAAATGGCTACAGCTTTAAGTTCATAATTAATAAAACATCAATTTGCTTGATTTCTCATTCACTTATACACAAAAGCTGGTTCATCATATTTAAGTATTTACTAAATTTGAATTCAATACTACCAAAGTCTTGGAAAAAAAATGGAGGATTCTTAACAATGACTTTTACTTGTGTAATATTGGTTAAGTTGTTTTTACTTCAGTCTCATGTGTCCTAGTACTTATTGGTGTTTTGTATTTGGTCCATTGTCTGCAGGTTTTATCTTTACAAGTGAATACGCTTTTAATGTATACCTTTTCTCTTTTATTTGATTTTCATGGTCTGACTTCAAATAGAGATAAATCAATCTATATACGCCGTTTATGCGATGGTGTCGCAACATTTTCATAGACACAATAATTAAAATCAGCATAGCTGCCCCTATATTCGCTGTCTTTCGACTACGATTGAATATTCGTAACTTTGCAGTAATATAACGTAAAAAGATATCATTCAGTTTAAAGAAAGTGTTGAGTCATTTATTAAATCTTGGTTTAACGTGATGTCAATGAAAGTGTTGATAACGCTGAAAATAGTCCAATCGTTTCGCCTTCGTAAGCCGTCTTCCGACTGTAAGTAAACCTCTTTAGCCACATTAGTCGAGTTATCCTCTAGAACTTGTATTCACAGAAGCAACTTTTGCCGTTGTACACATTTGTTTTAAAAATAGGTGTACACTATTTAGTTGATTTTAAAGTGTTTTGCCAAAGGATAACATTGAAGGCTTGTGTAAGAACTGTTTTGAATGACACAATAACACATCTTCCAAAGCATAATGATCTGTATTCGTCAATCTGTTCTGTCAACGTGTTTCAATTAATTATGGTCCTGCCTTCTTGTTTCAATAACCTGGTCTCAAGGGTTTTCGTCAATGTTGAACATATGATTTATTTTTAAAGCTGTTTATCAGATGTGTTTTCATTAATATATAGTGTCCCAATTATTTTACTGATGGATGCTCCGACGTGTTTGAAGCACTTGGTATGTTCCGTTCTTCTTTATATGACAGGAGGTAATACAGGCTAGTAATAATCTGCGTGACAGAAAATTTGCCAAAGTGTCCTTCTGGGACTTTGCTGGGCAGTCCATATTCTACAACACCCATCAAGTGTTCCTAGCCCCCCAAACAATCTTTCTGCTGGTCACCAGCCTGAAACAAGATATCGATGAGGTCGTGCCAGATGTTGAAACAGGCACTAAAGGTGAGTTGTATATCGTAATCATTATCCGAAACATCATACATATTATCATTATAAGTCTCTCCTACTGATCGAAATAATTAATTTAAGTAATACTTTCGTATATTTTACATATTTATTTACCTTCTCCCTAAGGCTGCTGGATTTTCTTTTAATTTTTACTTTGCTTTTTAATTTAAAGTACGAGACTTCGTTGATTTCTGGGCGAATTCTGTTCGTTATTTCTGTGGAGAAAAGGACACAACTGGACCACCCATCATATTAGTGGCAACGCATGCGGATACGGTGGACCAAGTAAGTCAAGCTATCTAAAAACTGCAAAACTGTGTATACCATGTAAAAGTGAACATCATATTTGCTATCTTCTAACTTTATTTTCATATTTGTTAAAATGAGTCTGAATTGTGCTTTGGTTGAATTGTGCAACACATGTTTGTTAAGGACAATGTCATTTTTTAGACTGCTATGACTAAAATGAACACACAGAAACAAGGAAGAGCAATGATATGAAACATTCAATGTACTGTAGAGAGCAAGCGCTTTTAATACGAAGTACGAATACTTTTAACACGCTCGCGTACACTGTCGATTAATTGCCCAAACATTCGACATTCATGAACCATAACTTTGATGGAAAGTAGAATAGTTGCTATTTTGGTTGTATTTTCTTGTCCCCTGCTCCTTCTGTACCAGCTGTATTGCTAACAACGGTATACACGGTTTCTTTTGTTAAACAAATACTTCCAGGTGCCAGTTATTTTGTATAATTGCTACACAAGCTACACATTATTGCTGCAATCTACACTGTTAAAACTAGAATAATCAGTTCTTTTCTCTGGGAAATGTCTCACAGCAACAGCTGCGAGTTCCTTTAAATGCCAGCTTTTTGTATACTTGCAAGCTACACATTATTGCTGCAATCAACTCAGTTAAAACTGGAATAATCAGTTCTTTTCTCTGGGAAAGGTATCACAGAAACAGCTGCGAGTTCCTGTTTTTGCCTGCTACACTATCGTCCCCATTAAGAAATGCATTCCATAAGAGACACCGCTTTCCAGAGCGCTGGTTGTATGCTGTAAATGAACTGTATCGTTGCCTGAAAGATATTTAAACCAACCCACAGATACTTATATGTTCAGATACAAACAAGGAAAACTTAATAACATCAATTTATTATACTTTTTTCCACATTTGGAAATGTAACATATCTGGGTTTTTTGTTCTAGGCTAGAAAGGAAGTTATCATCGAGAATCATTTTCAAAAGATTCGAGACATATTTGACGAAAAGGTTACTGCTGAGCACATTGTGGATGACATGGAATTCGCCATTGACAATACTCGTGTAGATTCCCAGTTAGAGAAACTAAAGTCGGCAATATTTGAGGTTGCGAAGGAACAGGATTATTGGAACGAAGAATATCCAAACCGT
Organism: Sinonovacula constricta; assembly: GCA_007844125.1. Taxonomy (NCBI): domain Eukaryota; kingdom Metazoa; phylum Mollusca; class Bivalvia; order Cardiida; family Solecurtidae; genus Sinonovacula; species Sinonovacula constricta. The sequence continues at coordinate 28,774,960 of CM017573.1, read as the reverse complement.
TGGTTGACTTTTGAAAATGAGTTTTTAAAAAAACGTCAGTCAGGAAGAAAGGTAGGTTTCGTTTTGTGAGTAATGTATTGTCAAAACTATATTATACTATACTAATTTTAAATCCAAACTGTTTTGATATTATAAGCCTTATTCATTCGCCTCTTTTAGTTATCCGTTTCATATATCCTACTACTACTTCTACTACTACTACTACTATTACACTACTACCGCTACTTATTATTATTATTATTATTATCTTTATTATTATTATTATTATTATTATTATTATTATTATTATTATTATTATTATTATCATTATTATATAAAACATGTGTTTTCCATTGTTTAATACATTGCGAGTATGTGTCTTTGTCAGATAATGACACTGGAAGAAGTGAAGAACATAAACAGGCTCCAGCCAATTCCTCTCGAAGAAAGAGAAGAGCTTGACCTCTTCTTGAGGTTTCACCATCGACGAGGCACAATCATTTACTTTAGGTAACATTTAAGATCCTTGTTTGTGATATGTGTTCTAACTGTATGTTAACACTTGCGCACTTTAGACAGACGATTACTCAAAGTCGAGGTTTGGTATTGAATTCAAATATTTCCATAATAAACTTGGCAGTATATGTCTTATTCATGTCAGTCCTGGCAAAAAGTTGAGCATAAAGTGAGGAGAAAAAAGAAGAATAACTGATGCATGTCCCTTGTTTACTAATGATCCCATATTATGATTGCCCGTAGCATAACATTTCCATCGTGCAATATATAAACTTTAAAATATGAATACTGATTACTTGTGATGAGAAACTACCGTGTACAATAACACTATATTGTACCTTTTTAACTTTAACTCTTTTGTGGGCGTGCTTGTCGTCAACATAACTTTCCAGAATGCATGGATTCTAATTTCTAATTTGAAGTTAATTTACGATTTAACAATACGAAGCGCATTTCCTACGATTTTTGGTTTGATGCCCTTTATTACATGTTTGAAAAGTACAGTATTTGGAAAGTAAAGACAAACATGTTTCACGGGAAACCATGACTGCATGGGTTTGATATTAATATGATGTCAAAAATGTTATTGTTATGTCCTCTACTTATAGCGTAATATTTTACCTGTCCCGTTTTACAGTTTCACAGTTTAGTACTTATTTAGAGCGAAAATAATGTAACTAGTTGATGCAAACGTACCATTTTTCTCATTTTAACACGCCATAATGTGTGAGTATGTTGTCTTTTAAAATACATCAACATAAAAAATTAACACATTCATATGATTCTCAATGCTATTTGACCGTTACAAACTCTGTCTAAATGGTAAGTATTTACTGTGTGTGTGTGTGCAACTATATGTCTCGTGTAAACGTCAGTTAAGGCGCTATAGTTAAACATATCTACATGCATTTCCAGTAAAGTTCATGTTTATTGACTGTTGTGCCCATACGATATTGGCTTCTATGCTTTAAATATTTATGAAACGTTTACTTACTATTTTCCAGATTAAAGTTTTTTTGCACATTCAGCTTATTGATTTAGTCACAAAGCTGTTTATAAAAAAAGTATTTACAGTCTCCATATGCATACTACAAATGAAAGACGAACCCTTCTTTCAGGTCTTGATTCAAAGACATTTGCTCATTTGATAAATCTAATACAGAAATTAAATAAACAAATCATTGCTGCATTCATTGTTTCGTACTTCGAAACGAGAACGTCAAAAAGAGAAGTCCCAATATATGTATTGTAGATATTTTTAAGATTTCACTTCAACCATCTGTTGACCTTAGCAATATATGCAAATCCTTTTAATAGTACCTTGGACACTCATAAAATAATATCTTTGAAAAAACGAGTTAGAGAAGAAGCATATTAAGCATAAACGATACAGTGTAGTCCCTTGTAATTAAAACCTCAGTTTACCTGACTACACAGTTTCTGTTTGTTTAGTGAGCCGACGTTGAACGACTACATTCTGTTAGACCCCCAGTGGGTGATTGATGCTCTGAAGAGTATTATTACAGCCGAAAATGTTGTGAATCGCAAATGGAAAGTCAGAAGCTACTGGAAACAGTTGAAAGAGACAGGAAAACTCACCACGAATATCATTGGTAAATGACGTGTTGTTTCCATTGGATTACATTTATATTATAGTTTGTGTTTGTGTAATGCCGTAGTAGTAGTTTCCGGAGTTTATACTAAAATATAAACGTTAATAAAAAGTCCTGTCTTTCAATTTATGTCTATTATCACTGCATCTTTCTCATTTTCGTTTGTTTTAATGAAACGTTATTTCGACTTATTTTAGATGTGGATTTAATTATATTACCCCGTCTTAAAACTTTATAATTAGTCTATATTGAAATACTCAAAGGAGCTTCTCATATGTTCGTGTTCTAGATGTATTCGTGCGTACGACGTTTTAACTTAATGTTTACTGACAATACATACAGTGTAAAATGTTGATTTAATTATTAGATGTAGTATGGTGCCAGCCAGAGTTCATCAAATACAAGGATGTTCTGTTGCTGATCATGGAACGTCTCAGCATCATTGCTAAGCCCGATGACCCGGTAAGTTATGTAATTAATCGTTCATTCTAGCATCACATTCTGTATTTAAGTTCCGTCTGTGATAAAAGCTAGAGTGAAGTGTTTGGGTCGCCAATATTTGAACCTCTTGTGAGTCTCAATAAACCATAACTATTCATTTTACAATTAATTGGTCTCGACATGCGCCACGCTTATGTTTTCATCTTGTCTTTTTATTAGATCCTTCTTTGCCAATATGAGTTAAAGTCAACGATGAAATTACGTTAAGCATACCATCTATATAAACATATCGAAATACCCAATGAAGAATAGTTCCACTTGATTTGTTTTAAGATTTGCTATAATATGTGCTGGAACAACTTAAAGACGATATAATATCGCATCGAAAGAATGTACATTTGAATCTTGTATCAGCAATATATCTGTTTACAGTAAACTGTGTTACCGTTTAATTAACTGTTTGTTGCTGGAACATTCATGCTACTGGCATACAGATGTTACGTTTATAAAGAGTGCCGAAACATGCATCACATACTACATAACCGGGCATATGTTATGATGGATAATTTGTAAGGTGCTATCAGAGGTTTTGCACACTATATCATTTATGTTTCGTCCTACTATGACTGACTTTATCAACTGCTGAGATGTCATAATGATAAGGACATATAACATATTTTTCAGAAGTGTGACCATTACTATGTGCCTTGCTTCATAACTAAACGACAAATTGATCCACGTGCACTTAATTTTCAAAGTGTCACTTCCGTTTTGAAACTGGATGTGCCTTCTAGATTCTTCCCAGTGGTACTCTTCAATAAATTAATTGCTTCATGCGTAGGGAAATATCCAATCTACCAGAATCACATCTACAACGGTTCTGCAGCATTTGAGTTTGGAGTACACGTGTTCACAGTGCTATACGTTGACAACACTGTCAAAGTTTGGGTGACCACACCAAGCAAAATCAACTCAGATGTTTGTCAGTGTATCTTGAACTTTCTAATTCAGCGCATGGAAAAGTTAAGCTGTACTGACATGCCGTCAGTTGATGTGCGCATCTGTTGTCCAAATGCTGACTTGTACTCGGTAAATGACAGTGTTTGCACGAAGGTGCCACCATTGCCAAAAGACATTAAACAATGGAAAAGACGCGCTCCAGAAGAAATTTTGTGCTCTAATGCGAGCTGTGGGAACTCTCCTCTCCATTTAAGACAAGATTTTCTTCGACACTGGATTCCTAGTTCAACAAGTGAGTTCTGTATTATATTAAGAAGGCAATAGCTTACAGGTTTAAAGTGTTTGCTGTGCATGGCAGTTAAATAATAATTAAACGTGTTGTCCTACAAACAAGTAAAATATCCATTTTCTTCTCAGTTGTGAAGTATGTTCTATAAAGTGCAGGTAGATCAGTTTAAATGCAGTCAGCTATCGAGCTGAAAACACCGAAGGGTTGTGTGAGTACAATCTCTTTGTCTCAAAAATACTATAGGTTATTAATATATTTGCTTATTCTTTTTTATAAATGTATTAACTATTAACTGCTCTTTTATGATTAGATTAATATTTCTGAGTATGTATAGGAAACTGTAAAGCGTTTCCCATCTCTCTCTCTCTCTCTCTCTCTCTCTCTCTCTCTCTCTATATATATATATATATATATATATATATATATATATAGAGAGAGAGAGAGAGAGAGAGAGAGAGAGAGAGACAGAGACAGAGACAGAGACAGAGACAGAGACAAAGACAGAAAGAGGGGGGAGAGAAAGAGAGTAAGAGAGAGTGGGAGGGAGAGAGAGAAAGACAGGGAGAGGGAGAACGAGTGGGAGAGAGAAAGAGAAATTGAACAAAATGTATATATGCATGATTATTTCATTACAATTACAGCATGACTTAAGTGATTTATCTCCTTAATCCCGTTACATGTCTTATAAGGACATGCACGCAAGCTGTTGATTAATTAATCAATCGAAATGCCCCATTTTAACAGCATGTACTCAGACAGCAGACGATAGCACTCAAACGATAAACGCCGTTAAAGAAGTACATCGTAAACAAATAAATTTATTTTAATTGAATATATGTCGGGAGGAGAACATATGCTGAAGTTGTTGGCTACCACTTAAAATGAAACTTAATTAGATTTAAAATAGTTATTTAATAAAATAGTCAATAAATAAGTGAGTTGATATAGGTCCTGTTTGGCCTTGGGCCAATATGACTGCACTAGGACAAATAACAGGGCCTATATCAAATCACTTATTTATTAAAATATAGTATAACATATATCCCGAATCATTTAGTGTACGATAGGAAATAACATGTTTTCTTACACAGTTAATATTGTCTTTACTCTGTAGGATTTAACATCCTGCTCAGCTTTTAGACAAATTCAAATTGAAACACATTAAATTCAATCAATAATAACATCACACAATTAAATAGTAGAGATATTTAAAGGTTGGGTATAAGAGTATCACCAGTCAGCAATCACATTCTGTCGAGCAATGTCCGATCATTTTGGGTTGGACTTATTGTTTGATGTACATATTCAGATAGTAGCGTAATTGAGATTATGTATTTAAATGTTTATGGAGCTGAATCATGTCTCGCTTGTGAATGTAATTAGCTTGAGTGTTTATTTAAATGGGTAAATAAAGCAGAGTTGAACTCTTTATTATTTCTTTGATGATTTTAAAAGCGGCAATCGGTGCTCGGATTTTACCAAATTTTGTTAGCGTGCATAATGTTGGTATAATCATTGATTATACAATTGTCATGCATGCGTCACACTATATGTTTATATTTATAGGGCAGGTAAAATGAGCTCCGAAATAAAATATAAAAGTTTGATTGGACAACACATTTCTTTTATAAAGAAACGTATCTGTTTATCTGCTATAAGTTATAATTTAGCACGCTACACACTCTATGTTAGATAACAACATCACCTTCTCCTCCATAATAGGTGAACAAGTCTATATATATTTTCCAGGTCAAACTTACAAGAATGCACTGGCCAAAGCTTGGGGAAGATTGGTCGAAGAAATGCATTCCATTGAGCTTCTTGATAGAATTATAGAGAAGGAATTGTTCACTGACACAACCATTCAGGATCTACGGGTAAGTTGATGGCACTTTAGTGTTTTGACACTTTAATGTTTACTAAAAATTTATGATTCAGCAATAGGATCAACCTGTACGAGGCAATACTTCGGATAATGGGTCCGTCGTTAGAACCTCGGCCAGGTCGCCTCCTAACTGTTATTTGGGCCATTTATATGACTTTCTCGGACCATGTGTCAGCTATTCTACCACATCATTTGCAAACATACCCATGGCCGTGGGGTAACACAGTTAAGTCGGCTGAGCGAGCAGTAAGACAAAAAAGTATAAAAAACTAAGTATTAATTAAGCTACATATCACTATAGCCAGATAGCAAAACTAATTTTGCTGGAGTTGAGACCCAGCTAGATTAACAAACTCCTAAAAAATGTTAAGTGTATACCAACACTGTTTAGACTCAATACAGCATCATGGGACTTCTAGGCATGATGTTATGATTATTTGCATAATATGATGCCAACTTTTAATTATATGATTTGGCAGCGAGAGCAGACTGTAAACCACGGCCGCCGGCAATAGTCAAGTTTGTTAAAATTTAAACAGACAGAGGATTATAATATTTATAGACACATGTGCAACCTAAAGCAGCAAGACTAATTGTCGAAGATGATCATAGACAAACGCACATATGTATATAGGCAACTTGGTCAAACAACACAAACACATACGGCGAACAATCGCTTGACTTGTTGTAGTGTTTCACAAAAATCAGCTTGCGATGCTACCTCCGGTGTCACTATGCAAATAATGGTAGTCGCTTTTTTCTTACCGTATATGCTAGGGTTTTATAGCTTGTGTTCCCTCAACGGGTGTGAGTCACATGGAGTATTTACTATTTAAACTCTGAACAACATTAGTTATTGTCCATTTTATGTGTTGATACTTTTGTGATTGAACAATATAAATGTATGCAAGTCAGCTGTTGTTGTTGTTGTTGTTATTTTCCAAAATGGGTATGTACACTTTAATATGTCGTGAGACTTTTCTTAAAATATTAGAATAAAACGGTGTTGTTCGTTTTTCAATTTGAAGATTTGTGTACGACAAAAAGAAACCAATACATAATATATATTGGACATGCTGTTTGTTTCAGGACGAACGTAAGGAATCTGACAGAAACAGGGCAATTTTGAAGCAAATCAGCACATCTGGGCCAGAGAAATATGAATTGTTCAAAGAGTGTCTGACATTGATTAAGCAAGACCATCTTGTTAATCTTTTACAAAAATACGAGACAGGTACGCACTAAGTTTTCTATTAATTTAGTAATATTAAACAGCTTTTAGCAAATAAAATAATGTATAAGTAGATTGGAGAATTTCGGGATGAGGGCGTCAATCCTTTGCAAACAGAACAATTATTCATATATTTCGCTACGGAATTCGACCACATTTTAACAGTTTGTCTTCAAGTTTGGCGAACTCATTTGGTCAGTGTTAGAATCGTTGTTAATTAGGCTAGGTTTTGATGTACGTCAACTATTTTGGTATTTACTTTAGTGACTCAATTACGTAGAGCGATGTGGAATGAAAGTTAACAGAACCAGTGTAACATTTACTAAACCATTAGTGTCTTTTTTTTCCGAGCGTTGTGGCGTCAAACTTTTGCAAACAATACAACCCTGTTTTTTTATAATTTGTAGTGCCCGACATAAGTCGAGTGTGTGCTAATAACAAGTAATTAGTAGAGACTAATTGCATCACCATTATAGATGAAAATATATATGCATTTTTAAACAAGTATTTATGCAAAACTTGCTTAAAATCTTGTAATGTACACACATTTAATATTACAAATTGTGCACGAGCTACTATCAATTTTCACAGGTATAAAACACACCCTATAAGAGTAGCAAGTGAAAAAGCTCTTGCTGCGACTGTTTTTGTTTCTGTAGTAAATTCACTTACTGTAATCTGTTAATTATTCTATAATTGCTAACTGTTATGTAATATCATATAATTATGAGTGTAATGACGAAATAAGTAAAAATGCAGCTAGTCATAGTACTGACACTTTATATTAATGGCAGCATTGCACTTCTTGTGCTATTTTTGGCGATAATGAAGGTACTGAAAACATTTAGTAAATTTGTTATATGTGTTCTATTAGGGTTGTTACGTGTATTTCCTTTGATGGACACTGAACTTTGGTTCTTAAATTCCATTTTCACATGAACATGATGCTACAATCATTTATTCGTCTCTGGTCATTTTTGTTCATGATTCAGAAAGATAAATTTATTAGTGGTCAACCATTTTTGTGTTGTTTTTTCAAATCGAAATAATATCATATTCCTTTTCTGAACACTATGTGGACATTATTTTTCGATGACGTCACTACTTTCGTCATAACGTATAGAAAATATCAGCGCATGGGCATATTTGTTTTCAAATATATCGTTGTTCTTTTCGTTACTTGTATTTGAGAAACTCGTCAGGAAGTGCGAGGTTGGAGCTCAGTTAAACCGGTTTAAGCACCCCAGTCGTTCCATATTGCCGACTGACCGTTCCAAGGCGGTAATTGTCGGGTTTGCTCTTTTCCTTAAATGACTCATCACAAATTTGTTCTTACTTTTCGCTTGGCTTGCATGTGAAATACCTTTTTTCTGTGCCTTTTCGGAGTTTGGTATATGTTGCAATGCTCAAAGGACTTTGTCATATATTCTTATTCCGTTAATTGTTTTTAATACATTCTCGCCATTATAAAAATGGTGAAGGGCTATATAGAATCGATCATGTATGCGCTTTGTTAGTTAGCCAGTCCGTATCTAGATTTGCATCTTGTTCAATATTATGGTTTTGACAGACACACACGATACACTGGCGTTATGGTGTCTTCATGCATATGGTTTCAGAGAGCGCAGTTCAAGATGTAGGTGATGCCAGTGCAACACCAGAGATGGGTAAGTTTATTGTCTGAGTATTCTCTCGCAAACGTACGTTTAAGGAGATTCACTGGAATGTTGTTTAGTCACTCGGTAGCTAGGTTTATTGGTCAGCCTTATTATTGCCAGAACATGTTCTTAATTTAAGTTTTATTATGACGACATGTCATTTAAATTTGAGAACGTATGCCTTGTCGGAATACAGAGCCTCTGTGGGCTGTAAAGTATGTTGGGCAAATGCCAGCAATCAGAAATGTACATCAAAATCAAAAACAATTTACATAATAACTCTTGCCATAACTTGACCACATTTTAAACTTATATTATTTCGTGAAGCCGAGGCTATGCAGTGTCACCCTTCTACTGGCTACACAAACCACATCACCTAAGGTACTTCTCAATAAGGACGCCCGATTGTCAAATGTGTGGTAATAATTTGAAGGAATGGTGATGTGGAAGTAAGTGCATTAATCGAACAACGAAGACTGTATAATCTAAACAATGAATATTACTTTAGAATACAAAGGAGTACAACGGAAATTGTCCGATCTTATAACGTTACTGGATACAAACGTTAGTTGAATTGTATCGCGTTTGTTTAACTTCTTTCACGTCTTAGTTTAAATGAGCTTATACGCTTAGGGTGAGCTGATTGAACGTCCATTGTCAGATGTCCTGGGTAATGCGTCCGTCAATACACTACTATAGTTATAACCTTAATATTTATTGCAAATGTACACATTATGCAAATTTCGTACTCTGTATCAATGTTGTTACATCAGTCATCCATGAACAAAAATGACCGCCCATGTATTTCCGCATTCATGCGTTTAACCTGAACTTCCTGAACTTATAACTGACATTGCAATAATAGTCTTTGCCTATTTCTGAAATTAGTTCACGGATTACATGGCAAATGAACTAAAGATTATAAAGTAATATTAACGCCAGTAGATATTCAATGTGGTTCCAAGCTTAGGTAGTAACTTGACTGTTTCATCAATCGCATTATTTTAAATGCTGGCTAATGGAGAAACGACATAAGCATAGCTAAATACCCGTGTGTATGCTTGTAGGTACCTGCAGCAATTCTGAAGCTATGGCCCGACGTCCAACACAACAGGAACCAGATGAAATACCCAGTAAAAAACCTTAATTAGATGTTAGGTTCACAGTTAAATATTTGTGTTATTGGTCTAGACAATGTTACTACAGATAACCCTAGGGCACCAAAGACTCCTTAATATGTGCTTTGTTGAAAAGTGAATAGTCATAGGAATCCGAAACAACAAAATACTGTTGTGGACGCGGCGGACACTGACAGTCAAAAGGTTTTGACATATCTTAAGAGACACATTTGACTGGTGCATAAATCAAATAAATGTGCATGACTATTGTGTTGCTTTGATATACAGTGTTGTTTTCTAAACATCTGTACATATGTATTTGCAATATAAATCAAACTAATTTGAGAAAATATTTACTCTCGATATTTTTTTATGATTTTATATAGGATAATATAGAATTTACTTCAAATCGATAAATAAAATGATAATTTATAGGCTGTGATCTTTAACCCTAGACTGAAAAAAACTGTTCAAATCTATAGTTGTATGGTGTTTTATATACTGTTCAAAATCGTCAATCGTTTTATTTTATACATTTGCATCCTGTAATCTGCTCGTAGCTTAAAGAGAATAAACCAAATAAAAACGTTATGTTCAGCATATATTCTATGCATGTGTTGTAGAGATGAATTAGAGCACACGATAAATTTTGTACTTCATTGTTTGTTAATGTTGATGGCAATGTATCTACTTTATTTTTCTACGTGTAGAGATGACTTAGAAAATATGTGGGAAACATTGTCTTATTACCTATATATATATATATATATATATATATATATATATATATATATATATATATATATATATATATATATATATATATATATATATATATATATATATATATATATATATATATATATATATATATATATATATATATATGTACATACGCCTGTGTACGAGTATGTAGATGCATATATGTTTATGTGTCTTTTTCTTTCCTTTTTATAAGCCAATGCATCTACAATAAAACACCTAGTGCCTTAGTACCGCATTATTTTGCCAAATGTGAGTAATGAGCTATGTCAAAGCGGGAAGACTTATTGATCGTTTTAATGTAAAACGTCATATACCGTGCCACTTGACAACCTGTTGAATTCGAATATTAGATGCGATTAAAATAGTTTCATTGGCAGCAGACCGTGATAGCGTAAGCCCACAAATCTGCTAAGCATGAAGTTGCAACAGATTAGCGCCGGTTAAAACTAAGCATATGAAAAATGTGTGAAACTTGCCCTCGATATAATTTGATTAGCCAGTTTAAGCAAAATATCAGACAAGCGGATTATGCTTATAAACGAAAACAGGCTGACAACTTATGAAATTAGCCATTAAATGTACCATAAGTTTGGTGTTTAAAAAATTCTTAAATACAACGGAATATGCATTTAAGCGTAGTCAACATATATGTTTAATACACTGGCGGCAACTCGGTCATAGACGTGTACGACTTCTTTTAGATAGTTTACACCTTTAGATGATAAATATACATTGAAAGACAACTGATTTAAAATGGTTTAAACATCTATAAACCTTGTGGAACAATAGAGGAATAGGAGCGGTTTTAGCCGCCACTAAAGGAGACGTTAATAGGCGACTTGTCTTACTTTGTCTTTATCAAACTATGCTTATTGGTTCATAGATGAAATTGTTTCAATTATATAGCGGGTATAAAATATATATTTTAAAGTCATAACACGCAACGTATATAAGGGCGACTGCTATTGAAAAAACGGACAGGAAGAAAGCATCACCAAAATAACAATAGCAGTATGTGGATTGTGAAATGTATAAAATACGTATTTTAAATCAGTGGCGTTGCTTCGTTTATTGATTTAAAGGCTTGTATTATGCATTGTTCGTTCTGTTAATATAAATGGACCTTCTTTATATATGCTTGCTTCAGACCCGATTTCCAGTAATGCATGGATACGTTTTCTTTCTGTCCAAAAATCGTGGCAGGATGTTCCTGCAATAACAAGATTCCGGGATGTATGCAACATGATGCAATGATTTTCTTGCAGCAAATTATTTAAATAAGTGAGCTAACGTCACATCTATTTCGGATATTACTCTTCAAAACAAACAAGCATAAACTGATGTGACGATGTTAATGACATTCCGTCAACATGTCAAGTATATATAGATGCACATAATAGTGTTTTCTGTACATATAGATTGTTCTGCATTTTGATATTTTAAATTCCTAGTTCCGTAAAGATGTGTTGGTGAAAATGTGTGTTTAATAGTATTAGAACTTTCGATATTTTTATTTGGTATTATATTACATGTATAATGTTTGCCCCTTTGCATGGCAGTTTGTGTTTAGTATCACATACAAGTTAAATAGAAAAAGATACAAGACAAAAGCTTAGTTATTGTGTACGAGTATTACAAATATGTCGTATGAAGAACTGTTTGCTTAAGTAAACCATCCAGCTCTTCATATTGTTGTTTAAAGCACTGTTTATACTCATAAAGATGCGTATCTGTTGTATTAAACTATATATTAATTGTAATGTAAATGTCCAGGTGTCAAATTTTCAAGGGATACATGAATGCCTTCTGTTGTTATGTTAAAATTGTTTTGAAGAAGTTAAAAACTGCATGTCTTTATCCTTGGATTTAGTACCTTTTACCGTGTGCACAGAAATTTACAAATTGTAATTAACTGTTTTCATTCTATGTGTTTCTTAATAATGACAATGACAGAAAAATGGCAATTCCGCAATTCAGTGTAATTGAATGCGTCGTTAACGTTCAAATGTCATAATGTAGTGACTGAAAGTCAGCTTTTCTTCAAAATTTGGCAATGTTTGATATGACACTTAACTACACAAGCACACAACATTAGGTCTTTTAATTGTGTATACGCCAGGTATATTTTCAATTATACTGATTATCTTTGTCTTGAATATCTTCTATGTGTGATTTTATGTGTGTTCTTTAAAATTAAAAATGCACTTACATATATGTTTCTTTATATATACCAATATATCGGAAATTATAACCTAGAAATCATTATTTTTGTCATTTTCCTTACCCGTTATTACAACAACAACACCAACAACAATAAATACACGTTTATGCCTAAATTAAAATAAATAATGTAAAACCTTTCAAACGATTACGAAGTTTAAAACTAAAAAAAATATTTCTGTATAATTTCGTTTCTATGTGGACAAGTCAGAGCCGATCTCCTGCTTTTGCAAATAACGGATTATCTCGCACTCATAGACTATTGTTGTGTCAAAGTTAACCCAATCGGCATTCGAAATGCCATTTGTCGCTTTCGGCAGGTTGATTAAGGCTAGAGCATAGTATGCATATTTAATATGAGCAAACCTGTTATCTGCACCACATTGCGCAGTAGACGAATCAGTAGAGTGTTGGCTCCGTATTTATGATAATTATGATAATTTTGTCTAGCTGCTGGAGAATACATGTAGCTATTGGAACTATTTAATGTGTGAACACGTGTATCCGTGTTCGTTAAAATGCGACATAATCAGGAACGTAATTGCTTCTTAAGGAAATGTGATTGTTATCTGACCATTTGTGATAAAACGATGCATCGGGATCCAAACGGTCGGTACATTAGAATATACACGTATAGGTAGAATGACGGGGCCTTTTATTGCACTAATAAAAACCCGTACATTTATTCGGTAATGCAGTATGACTGTTATTCAAGGTGTTGTTACACAATATCTAAGACATAGTAAATATACGAGAAAATATTGACATTTACGCTCAATAAAGCAATAAAACATTCTTAATGAAATGGAAACAGCAAATAGTTAACCTGTTAAGAAACTTTCATAGCCGAGAAGTTAGCCAATGACTTGCAACTAAGTCCCTCGCCGTGTATAATTGAGTCCTGGTGCATGCGAACATGTTCATGTTAGAAAGTCTACCCAGACAATTGTCAAGGATCGTATCCAAGTATCTTAGCTATTTTTCTAAGGAATCTCCTTAATTATTGATAAATCATGAAGCATTTAATAAATTTAGCGGATAGTTAAAGTAAACTTGAGACATGTTTGTATGTCGGAGGAATTATTCCAAAAATCTAATGCAATTACTTAGTTCAAGTAAGAAAAACAACAAATATTCTATATGGATATAACTGATAGCGGCTTCCTTTACTAATAATAGCTTGATTTAACCATTATGACCATTATGTGCCATCAAACAAATACACTTGTGGAAGCTGTTTTCAGTTTAAACAAATTATACTTCAAAGCAGGTAAAAAGTAAGTTCCTGCAATATTTCAGAGGTCTTAAGTTTATCACATCGAACAATTGTTTGAATATATTTGAATATCATATAATAGTATCATATTTACAGGCAGCATACTGCATTTGTTTTATTTATATTTATATCAGTTAAAATAATTTATGATTAACCATTCATAGTATGAATAAAAGGAAACACTGGCATTGATAATTCATGATAGGGGATTTAAAATAGACATTTATTTTAAGGAAATATTTATTGTTAGCTGGTACAACACAAGGTGACCTGACAAATATGCTTCGATTTCAGATAACTCTGGTAATGCATTTTATTCTGGAACTGCACCTTATGCTGACGAATATTAAGATGTAAGAAAGCGTGTAAAATATTCTTTATTAGTGTTATATTTATATTGTCGGAATTTTTAATCACAAGTGGCCCTTTGATATAGAAGTTATTATTAAATATTAGATAATTGAGGTTTTAATTGTCTATTCACAATTACAAAGGGTTATGACGTTATGCGTGAAAAATAAACAAACTTATAGTCGTTAAAACAAATTTGCAAAATTTAGCCTCTGTATGGGGTATTTATTTAAGTAAAAAAAAGATACACACTCTTGCCCTACATGTCCTTCGAATGGGGTCACCTTCACCCAGCAACTCTTGTCTTTGATCCCCGGGCATCTTACTGCTGTCTATTCTCACACTTTATAGTTGGCACTTTACAACGTGTGTGAATAGTATTACAAGCAAGGGAAACAACTTTATTTGCTACTAAAATATTAAGGGAATACGAGTGTATTTGTTACTAGGACTATACAATCAATACACTATGTTTTTTGACCAAATAAAAGACATCTGGCCCTAGAACATATTTACATTTGGTACATACAATATAACATATTAACATATAAAAGATGTGTCTCCTAAGTGATGTAATGTATGTAGAATTCGTATTACCTTAAAAGTTTAAAAGAACGTCATGAATTCCTACAATTATTGTTATTACATGTTATTTATGCTAACAACACGTAGACACGTCTTAATAAATAAATAAAAATTAGACCTATTTACATATGTAAGTAACATATTATTTTAAAAATACAAAACTTCATCGTTTTATACAGTAACATTGGAATTATAAAAATACTAGAAACTAGAAAAATGGCAAGAGTACCCTTTTTCTAGTTCTTACGGAATTGTGTGGTTTATTTTCCTTCTTACCAAAGCGCTGCACTAGCATGAACTACACATGCCAAGAAGGCTGCTAAAATTGGTTACTTTATTTCTTACAGGTTCACAATCCACCTCTAGACAAAGGCAAACACGGTAAATATATTGTACAGAAACGTCATCTCAATGGTGTTGAAATTGTTTATTTTAGAAACTTCAAAAGGACAGGACAAAATGTTAAGTGCTTGTTTGCTTTGCCCATATAGTGAACATTCAACATCCACAATTTGAAATAATATGATGTGAAAATCAATTAACATTTATTTAATGTCAAACCGAATCAAATTGAGGATACATAGGATGGCACGAGCTATCCTTTTCTTGTATGTGTGTATATTCAAACAGTATGTATCGTTAACATAATAAATTATTGTAAGTTTAACAGGTCATGTCCACTTTAATATTGGCTAAATCTGTACATTTGTATTTTTTTTTTCAATCAAAGATACGTAGCTCATTGTTATCAAGTAGTTTGTGTACAACTTCTCAGAGATAACAAATTGCTTTAAGCATTAACTGTTTAAACAGGTTAATTTTAATATTTAATCCTATACATCAATGTGAAGGGCAGGATGTTTAACAAAAATCAGCATACACTGTTTTCCCTTAAAGGTAATTAGCTTTTTTTCTGATTTTTTTTTCAGCACTCTTCCAGTGAGCGTTACTTTTTTCATCAATCTGGTAGAAGTCCTTTTGAACTATTTCCAACAACATAATAATGCGATGCTATTTTATACATAAAAATAATTATAATCAGCATTTTAATACCATAGTATTTTAATTTCATTACCCATTCGTCTCTCTTTACAATACTACCTTTTGGTTTGTTAGTTTGGATGGTTTTCACCGTGTGTATTACTAATTTAACATTTTGGCACATCTGACACGTGAGATCATTAGCTTTGAGTCATATGACGTCATTAAATTGTTGTTATTATACGTCATCGCTTGGGCTGTTCTGTTCAATCTCATTTCTATCTTTAAAGTTGAGGTGGCTGTTATCTACTGCACATATTTGCAGATTTGCAGGCACTTATATATTTACAAATTACATAAGAATAAAATTAATAAATACCGGAATGTGGGCCACTTTGCAAAATCTACTGGATCAATCCATTTAACTTGCACTATTAACTGGACTCAGAGACATGTTTGGTTGACTCTTACCATGTCCATACATCGTTTGTTGAAGGCTGAACAAACTAAATGCAATGGAAATAACATTCTTCTGTAGTAAAACAAGTTACTGACATGTGGGTAACCTGTCATATTCTTTTATACCCATGTTGGTAGTTAGATTACAATTGGGGACAACTTTCCTTTCTTAAAAACGCAATTTCCCAAATTAACTACGTCCCTAGACAAAGACAATCTTTGAACCTTGTACATACCAGTACGATGTTCTGATGATAGGTCTTCCATAAAAACAGAATCAAATTCAATTGGCAACTAATGACAACCTCTTGTTTTCAAAACTCTGGCCATTGAGGAATCACCAAAACGACACATTACAGAATTAACAAGCCCTGATGGTGTATACAAAAATAAATGAAATGCACCATTCACAAATCAATATTTGGTATGTATGTTTTTTTATGGAGTAGCATAACACTGGTATATTTAACCCTGACATCATAATGACCAAACGAGTGAATGACAAATATTGTCGACCACAGTTTAGCTTATTCGCTAGCATTGTGATCGGCAACATCAGAACGTAATTTAAACAAATGCACATTTTCGACCTATTTAGGAGCAAGTTAAGCCGCTGAACTAGTAATAATAGATCATCTGTAGTTAGAAAACTAAGTCTTGCACGATTCGGGAGACGCACATACCCTGGATCTGTATATTGCCGCATATGCCGTTCAAATAACGGCCACAGTATGTCCAGATGTCCAGATATACGACGCAACTGGAAGAAAAAAACAAAACAACAATAACAAACCAACAACAATTACATCCAATCCTCCAAAACGTCTCTCATCATCTTTTTTGTTGTTTTTTTAATATGAAAAGTTTCTACTGATATACTTGGGCATAGATTTAATAACCAAATTCATTTCATAAATGATATTTTTGTCCGAATTGCGCGAAAATACCTTTTTGAAGTAAAGGAAAATTTAAGCACTCCAAATAATTGAAAACTGGCATTTCCACAGAAACCGAATTTTAAAAAACTCGACTCATCCAGTGAAGATGGTCTGTCATGGTAAAAGTACAGTATATACAAAAGTCGACTCATCCAATGAAGTTGGTCTGTCATGGTAATAGTACAGTATATAAAAAAACTCGACTCATCCAATGAAGTTGGTCTGTCATGGTAATAGTACAGTATATAAAAAAAAACTCGACTCATCCAATGAAGTTGGACTGTCATGGTAATAGTACAGTATATAAAAAACTCGACTCATCCAATGAAGTTGGTCTGTCATGGTAATAGTACAGTATATAAAAAAACTTGACTCATCCAATGAAGTTGGTCTGTCATTGTAATAGTACAGTATATAAAAAAAAAAAACTCGACTCATCCAATGAAGTTGGTCTGTCATGGTTATAGTACAGTATATAAAAAAAAACTTGACTCATCCAATGAAGTTGGTCTGTCATGGTAATAGTACAGTATATAAAAAAAACTCGACTCATCCAATGAAGTTGGTCTGGCATGGTAATAGTATAGTATATACAAAACTCGACTCATCCAATGAAGTTGGTCTGTCATTGTAATAGTACAGTATATAAAAAAAACTTGACTCATCCAATGAAGTTGGTCTGTCATGGTTATAGTACAGTATATAAAACAAAACTCGACTCATCCAATGAAGTTGGTCTGTCATGGTTATAGTACAGTATATAAAAAAAACTTGACTCATCCAATGAAGTTGGTCTGTCATTGTAATAGTACAGTATATAAAAAAAACTTGACTCATCCAATGAAGTTGGTCTGTCATTGTAATACTACATTATATAAAAAAAAATCGACTCATCCAATGAAGTTGGTATGTCATGGTAATAGTACAGTATATAAAAAAAAAAATCGGCTCAGCCAATGAAGTTGGTCTGTCATTGTAATAGTACAGTATATAAAAAATCGGCTCATCCAATGAAGTGGGTCTGTCATGGTAATAGTACAGTATATAAAAAAACTCGACTCATCCAATGAAGTTGGTCTGAAATGGTAATAGTACAGTATATAAAAATAACTCGACTTATCCAATGAAGTTGGTCTGTCATGGTAATAGTACAGTATATAAAAAAATATCGACTCATCCAATGAAGTTGGTCTGTCATGGTAATATTACAGTATATAAAAAACTCAACTCATCCAATGAAGTTCGTCTGTCATGGTAATAGTACAGTATATAAAAAACTCGACTCATCGAATGAAGTTGGTCTGTCATGGCAATAGTACAGTATATAAAAATAACTCGACTCATCCAATGAAGTTGGTCTGTCATGGTAATAGTACAATATATAAAAAACTCGACTCATCCAATGAAGTTGTTCTGTCATGGTAATAGTAAAGTATATAAAAAAACTCAACTCATCCAGTGAAGTTGGTCTGTCATTGTAATTGTACAGTATATAAAAAAACTTGACTCATCCAATGAAGTTGGTCTGTCATGGTAATAGTACAGTATATAAAAAAATCGGCTCATCCAATGAAGTTGGTCTGTCATTGTAATAGTACAGTATATAAAAAACTGGACTCATCCAATGAAGTTGATCTGTCATGGTAATAGTACAGTATATAAAAAAAATCGGCTCATCCATTGAAGTTGGTCTGTCATTGTAATAGTACAGTATATTAAACAACTTGACTCATCCAATAAAGTTGGTCTGTCATGGTAATAGTACAGTAAATAAAAAAAACTAGACTCATTGAATGAAGTTGGTCTGTCATGGCAATATTACAGTATATAAAAAAGACTTGACTCATCCAATGAAGTTCGTCTGTCATGGTAATAGTACAGTATATAAAAAAACTCGACTCATCCAATGAAGTTCGTCTGTCATGGTAATAGTACAGTATATAAAAAACTCAACTCATCCAATGAAGTTCGTCTGTCATGGTAATAGTACAGTATATAAAAAACTCGACTCATCGAATGAAGTTGGTCTGTCATTGTAATAGTACAGTAAATAAAAAACTCGACTCATCCAATGAAGTTGGTCTGTCATGGCAATAGTACAGTATATAAAAAACTCGACTCATCCAATGAAGTTCGTCTGTCATGGTAATAGTACAGTATATAAAAAACTCAACTCATCCAATGAAGTTCGTCTGTCATGGTAATGGTACAGTATATAAAAAACTAGACTCATCGAATGAAGTTGGTCTGTCATTGTAATAGTACAGTAAATAAAAAACTCGACTCATCCAATGAAGTTGGTCTGTCATGGCAATAGTACAGTATATAAAAAACTCGACTCATCCAATGAAGTTGGTCTGTCATGGTAATAGTACAGTATATAAAAAAAACTCGACTCATCCAATGAAGTTGGTCTGGCATGGTAATAGTATAGTATATACAAAACTCGACTCATCCAATGAAGTTGGTCTGTCATTGTAATAGTACAGTATATAAAAAAAAACTCGACTCATCCAATGAAGTTGGTCTGTCATGGTTATAGTACAGTATATAAAAAAAAACTTGACTCATCCAATAAAGTTGGTCTGTCATTGTAATAGTACAGTATATAAAAAAAACTTGACTCATCCAATGAAGTTGGTCTGTCATTGTAATACTACATTATATAAAAAAAAATCGACTCATCCAATGAAGTTGTTATGTCATGGTAATAGTACAGTATATAAAAAAAATCGGCTCAGCCAATGAAGTTGGTCTGTCATTGTAATAGTACAGTATATAAAAAATCGGCTCATCCAATGAAGTGGGTCTGTCATGGTAATAGTACAGTATATAAAAAAACTCGACTCATCCAATGAAGTTGGTCTGAAATGGTAATAGTACAGTATATAAAAATAACTCGACTTATCCAATGAAGTTGGTCTGTCATGGTAATAGTACAGTATATAAAAAAATATCGACTCATCCAATGAAGTTGGTCTGTCATGGTAATATTACAGTATATAAAAAACTCAACTCATCCAATGAAGTTCGTCTGTCATGGTAATAGTACAGTATATAAAAAACTCGACTCATCGAATGAAGTTGGTCTGTCATGGCAATAGTACAGTATATAAAAATAACTCGACTCATCCAATGAAGTTGGTCTGTCATGGTAATAGTACAATATATAAAAAACTCGATTCATCCAATGAAGTTGTTCTGTCATGGTAATAGTAAAGTATATAAAAAAACTCAACTCATCCAGTGAAGTTGGTCTGTCATTGTAATTGTACAGTATATAAAAAAACTTGACTCATCCAATGAAGTTGGTCTGTCATGGTAATAGTACAGTATATAAAAAAAATCGGCTCATCCAATGAAGTTGGTCTGTCATTGTAATAGTACAGTATATAAAAAACTGGACTCATCCAATGAAGTTCGTCTGTCATGGTAATAGTACAGTATATAAAAAACTCAACTCATCCAATGAAGTTCGTCTGTCATGGTAATGGTACAGTATATAAAAAACTCGACTCATCGAATGAAGTTGGTCTGTCATTGTAATAGTACAGTAAATAAAAAACTCGACTCATCCAATGAAGTTGGACGGTCATGGCAATAGTACAGTATATAAAAAACTCGACTCATCCAATGAAGTTGGTCTGTCATGGCAATAGTACAGTATATAAAAATAACTCGACTCATCCAATGAAGTTGGTCTGTCATGGTAATAGTACAGTATATAAAAAACTCGACTCATCCAATGAAGTTGTTCTGTCATTGTAATTGTACAGTATATAAAAAAACTCGACTCATCCAATGAAGTTGGTCTGTCATGGTAATAGTAAAGTATATAAAAAAACTCAACTCATCCAGTGAAGTTGGTCTGTCATTGTAATTGTACAGTATATAAAAAAAACTTGACTCATCCAATGAAGTTGGTCTGTCATGGTAATAGTACAGTATATAAAAAAAAATCGGCTCATCCAATGAAGTTGGTCTGTCATTGTAATAGTACAGTATATAAAAAACTGGACTCATCCAATGAAGTTGATCTGTCATGGTAATAGTACAGTATATAAAAAAAATCGGCTCATCCATTGAAGTTGGTCTGTCATTGTAATAGTACAGTATATAAAACAACTTGACTCATCCAATAAAGTTGGTCTGTCATGGTAATAGTACAGTAAATAAAAAAAACTAGACTCATTGAATGAAGTTGGTCTGTCATGGCAATATTACAGTATATAAAAAAGACTTGACTCATCCAATGAAGTTCGTCTGTCATGGTAATAGTACAGTATATAAAAAACTCGACTCATCCAATGAAGTTCGTCTGTCATGGTAATAGTACAGTATATAAAAAACTCAACTCATCCAATGAAGTTCGTCTGTCATGGTAATAGTACAGTATATAAAAAACTCGACTCATCGAATGAAGTTGGTCTGTCATTGTAATAGTACAGTAAATAAAAAACTCGACTCATCCAATGAAGTTGGTCTGTCATGGCAATAGTACAGTATATAAAAAACTCGACTCATCCAATGAAGTTCGTCTGTCATGGTAATAGTACAGTATATAAAAAACTCAACTCATCCAATGAAGTTCGTCTGTCATGGTAATGGTACAGTATATAAAAAACTCGACTCATCGAATGAAGTTGGTCTGTCATTGTAATAGTACAGTAAATAAAAAACTCGACTCATCCAATGAAGTTGGACTGTCATGGCAATAGTACAGTATATAAAAAACTCGACTCATCCAATGAAGTTGGTCTGTCATGGCAATAGTACAGTATATAAAAATAACTCGACTCATCCAATGAAGTTGGTCTGTCATGGTAATAGTACAGTATATAAAAAACTCGACTCATCCAATGAATTTGTTCTGTCATTGTAATTGTACAGTATATAAAAAAACTCGACTCATCCAATGAAGTTGGTCTGTCATGGTAATAGTAAAGTATATAAAAAAACTCAACTCATCCAGTGAAGTTGGTCTGTCATTGTAATTGTACAGTATATAAAAAAAACTTGACTCATCCAATGAAGTTGGTCTGTCATGGTAATAGTACAGTATATAAAAAAAAATCGGCTCATCCAATGAAGTTGGTCTGTCATTGTAATAGTACAGTATATAAAAAACTGGACTCATCCAATGAAGTTGATCTGTCATGGTAATAGTACAGTATATAAAAAAAATCGGCTCATCCATTGAAGTTGGTCTGTCAGTGTAATAGTACAGTATATAAAACAACTTGACTCATCCAATAAAGTTGGTCTGTCATGGTAATAATACAGTATATAAAATAACTCGACTCATCCAATGAAGTTGGTCTGTCATGGTAATAGTACAGTAAATAAAAAACTCGACTCATCCAATGAAGTTGGTCTGTCATGGTAATAGTACAGTATATAAAAAAAAACTCGACTCATCCAATGAAGTTGGTCTGTTATTGTAATTGTACAATATATAAAAAACTTGACTCATCCAATGAAGTTGGCCTGAAATGGTTATTGTACAGTATATAAAATAACTCGACTCATCCAATGAAGTTGGTCTGTCATTGTAATAGTACAGTATATTTTTGAAATACATTCGTGTCCTCATCTGGCAAATGTTTTAATTCATCTACCCGCCTTACATGCTCATTTGTAACACAATCTTGCCATGCTTTGGCATATTCGTTTTTAAAAAGCAATAAAGCAACAGGTAATCTCAATTTGCATACATCGAAGGACGTACTTTTATGCTTTCGTATCTACTTACGAACATGTATGTAAGTATAAACATGGAAGGGCGAATCTAGAATAGATTTGCATTTATATTTAAGGTTAACAACTTTAACTAATACAAAAAAAATACTTAAATCTCATTTTTGTGTCTATTTGCGTTAAAGTTATAGGCACACAAACAATCTACATTAAAACAAACAAATTAATTAAATATTATAACACCGTATACCGAATAAGGTTTGGTATTTTATCTGGTTTATGAACGTCCGCATAACAGACTTGCCAATGCATAAATGTCATGGCACATTCCATATATGGGCGTCGCGCTCCAGTGCGTCTTTAATAATTTAATAACTCCTTTCAATCTCGAAGCGTCATTGTGGCTATTCACTAACTGTACAAAGCACACGGACGCTACGGTCGTCTTGATTTAATATGATTCCATCCGACAATAAGAACTGATTACTGTCACAAAGGTATGTTTCTTCTGTCGATTAGTTGTTATTTTTTTGTTTATTTTGTGAAGATTATTCGTGCTTGCCTAAAATCGTTGATGCCATGTTTACATAAGTCCACAAATTTATTTGTTTCGATGTTCTAAAACACGTCTTTCTTTAAGACTGATAATAATTTCAGAATTGGTTAACAGTTTCTTGTTTATGATGTTATTTAATAGCGATACAAACAAACACTTATTTACATAAGTCGCCCATTTTGTTTTGTTTTTGTTTAGTTGTCGCTAGCACTGAGCGTTGTGTTTGTTTTCACCTGAGTTGACGCTCTAGCCTACATACGGGTCATGAAGTTGCCGTTTAACCTTTAAGACATTCCGTGTCCAAACGGCGTGGAAATTCCGCCAATTAAATTAGTACGACTTGTAAACGACAAGCGTCACATATTGGTGCGATAATCTTGACATTGACGAATCTATTTTAACCTCATGAGCGTAGCGTTGATGTTACGTGCATTTTCATTGGGTCATTTGTCCTACTGCCACTATGAAGCAGAACGGTAATAGTGAATGTGGGTTCAGGCGATGGTAAATGTGTTACCTTTATGTCAAAACAATTGTGGTGGACAAGGCATTCAATAAAAGTATCCGATAACTCATACATGGTATTTTAAGTATGTATATAAAACATGATATAATGCTATATATAACAATATAAATAATATGTTCAAAGAAAATGTAAAACATTGACCCTTTAATATGTCGATGTGCAAGCTGTACGACCGGTTACAGCATTGTGAAATGCAAAGCTAAATGCTTACAATACATGCTTAAGATAATAATTTGCTTTGTTATCTGTCAATACGGGCGATCTATGTAATATATGTGACATACCTATCTCTGACATGTACGCTAACGCCCGTGGCAATGTGAGTAAATGTCTAGGTTAGTCAATACTGGGGTTAGAAAGATCAGTATGTTACGTTTTCATAAATAAAGTTTACGACAGATAAAGATCTGATCTTCAACTATGAAAAGTAATATAACACGTGGGTATGCATGCAGCTAACCGTTTACACACACATGGGAATGTTATGTGTAAAGCTACACTCAAGGAATCTCCAAATCCACCGGATGTCAAATTACTATTATTGTAGCTCGCAAAATGGGTTTTACTCCATCATATGACAACCATATTGTATTTATTATTTCAGGTAAACAGTTAAAAATGTCTTCTTTAACAAATGCTTAAGGACTTTCTTAAGGATTATTGACATGAGCAGTTAGTTATACTATTATTAAGCTATGTGTTAATTTGGGGTATCTAGAAATATAAGTGAGCAAATCCCTAAATATGATCCTACTTCTACTTATTAACGTCCGCCCTTTAGTCAATAATGAGTTAAACATTTGTCAAACGGATGTCTTTTTAATTGTCATGTCATTTGTAGTTCCTTTGTTGTATCCACACATGGTGTTGCGAGTGGTTACTAGATGTTACAAATCTGTACCACTGCGTTTTCTTACCACGTACGTAACTTACCGATTAAGGCAACTTGGAACCACGTGGGTTAAGTAGTTACATTTGCAACTGTTAGCAGTACTAATCGAGGTGTTTAAACTTGATATTCATTCACCATTTCTATAAGGGATTTCTTTAAAAGATTAGTTCTATTATTTAGTTGTTATTGTTTTATGTACAGCTGTTTAAATGTCGTTTTTAACGATATGGACGCCCTCACGTGTCTTATATAGAGCTAGGCGCTGTGCCATAGACCCGCAGATTTATTGCTTGGTACGGTTTAATTCAATAACCATATCTCTGGCATATATGCACTACCTCATTGGACGTGTTTACATATTTTCTGTACTGTAAGTTTTGCAGAGTCACTTACTGATCATGTTTCATATCTTCTGTACATCATTATCATAGATCGGCATCCACACCAACTGTAATTTAGAGAAACAATACAAGCTCAAAACTGTCAGTACCCATAAGCCAGACACCATACTACAGCTCTCGATCATTTCTAAGAGATAAAGTTACCTTTTTTTCATGACTCGGTTTTGTACAATTGGTTGGGTTGGTTTGTTTTCTATGAAATTAAGGAACCAGAACATGTCATTAATATGAAATGACAAAACAGGTTTAAGTTTTATAAAAGAAACAAAAGAAACCAATAGAACACAGGAAAGACGATACGAGTACTCAGGTAGATCTTAAAGCATAAATGGTGGACCCATGTCATTGAAATTTAAATATAATTATGCAGACGTAATATTTTCATGAATGCGTGTGGTTTAAGAATGCTTACACACACTCTTTAAGAAAAAAATAGAGGGACATGATATGTATCTAGTACGTTGCCATAGATGTAGGTGAATACAATAGTTTCTTCATCTAGAATACTGGCTTCTAAATATTATTATAACATAGCTTATATGTTTAACTTGATTACATGTAAATATATGTGGTTATTCTTATAGGACCTTTTCCTATTTACCTATAAACATACATAAAGTAAAGTTAACTCACATCTTCATAACAATGTAGAATTCGCAATACATATTTGTTTCATTAAAATAAACATAACGTGATGTGTCTTTTGTCATTTAATGTTAGTGTTATTGCCGCTGCAGATATAAGCATACATTTAATGGAAATACAATGTTACTTTAATGGGTTTTAAACTTCAATAAGCCTCGAGTTAATGTATAAAAGTCCAACGCCGTTTCATACATGAGCTTGTATTGTTTTGCCTGTGTGCATTAACTCCTCAGGCGAGTTGGTTAAAAGATAGCAGTGGGCATAATAAGTGCGTACGTTTATTTTTGAATATTCATAGCTTATTACAACGCTAGGGTATGTGCGTGTTTTCCTTATCATATATACAGTGCGCGTGTCTATTCAGTCAAAACAATAAGTAAATCGCGTGTCTCTGCTATGCAACATTAACTTATCGCGTCTAAATCTTTAGATGTGTAATACAATGATATATAAGCAACGTAAATGGGACGCGTATGTGTCGGTACACAAGCACGCAACATGAGAAGGTTTAACTGTAAGCCAGGTACCATGTCAATATCTTTATTATTCTCAAAGTTTACTGTTGAAGAGTGTTATACTGAAATCAATAAGGCCGTGTGCACAATAGTGTTAAACGAATACATTGTTTCTGATGTAATATGAACCCACCTGGGTACGATTGTTTCTATTAATCGCCATTCAATACTTTGTATGGGCCAATCACGCACTACGCAAGCATAAGAGGTTATAAGTGACAAGTGCCGTAGAGACTCTGGTCGTTGTCCGTTAGACGCCTGTCTAACCATATCCCATACTGCAGAACAGACGTGATTGCCCGAGTTTCTCTACAATGATAGCACTCTACTTTGGACCCTCGTACCCATGCAACTGAAAACACCACAATCACAAACAGGACACTTCAATAATCAGTAGCGTTCCTTTTTTGCATATGTTACACGTTGTACCTGTGCAGTTGTTTATGTGTTCTCTGCCGCCTTACATCGACGAATGTAAAAATGAAAACGATTGGCAGGCGGTTGTATCGGCTATTGTCATTTGCTAATGACAGTTTACTCGCCATGACACAATAACCCCGAACCTGCTGAGATTACCACAAGTGGTGGCAAAGTTTAAACAAAGCCAAAAGTGTATGTGCCGATTACTGAAACGTTTATTCAAGCTTATATTACCATATCAATATGTGTTTATCTAAAATACTGGAGCAATGTCACGATTTTGCATTTTTAATGAATTCTCTGAGACTCCAGTTGAGAACATTACTGATTTTTAACCCAGAGGTTCATCGGAAAGTGTATCTGTAGTGCTGACACTTTATGTTGACATGTATATGATGCATTGCATGTGTACACGGCTTATGTCGATTAAGCTTCCCAGTTAGTGTGAATGACAGGTGGATTAAGTTTTATCCTACAAGTTTGAACGTAGGTCGAGTTGACCCCAATTATCAGCCAATAAAGTTGGTATTCGACAATATTCCTATATCATATACAAGTTACAATGCTTTACCATTATTTGAGGCAAATTTGAGAAACTATCTGCAATTAAGTTATGTTAGAAATATTATGTTAGTCAAAATGTTAGTCTAAGAACGGAAATTCTGAACACAATATAAATTATATGTCAATACAAATCGTGTAATAAATCGCTTTAAATGTTCCTTCTTATCAGATAACATGGATGCTAATAACA
The DNA here is from genome assembly GCA_007844125.1 of Sinonovacula constricta. Classification (NCBI taxonomy): domain Eukaryota; kingdom Metazoa; phylum Mollusca; class Bivalvia; order Cardiida; family Solecurtidae; genus Sinonovacula; species Sinonovacula constricta. Next base: position 28,747,289 of record CM017573.1, on the reverse strand, counting down.
TGGTCATGGGGTTTTCTTACTAAAAATAACATACTGTGCGAATGGCTCAGATAAGAAGAACGCTATTCTTATCACGAGTGGGGTGTATTGCTTCACAAAGATGCAGGTTATCAATCAAAATCATTTATCGGGATCTGTTTTAGGGCAGCAAAGATTTATTTTCTTGTTTGAGAAAAAAACATATCCCAAAATGTCGGATACCACCTAAACATATTTGTATTAAAGTAAAGCATTGTCACTGCGAAATAAACAGGACGTGTTTTCAGGAAAAGCTACATGTATTGCAAATGGTAAGTTTATTGATAGATACATTACAAAACAGAGCTCAAGGACCAACCCATCGTTGGAACGGACATGCTGAAAAAAAAACGATCCTTATAACCAAAACTTGGTAATTGCTCACAGTTTGAGTTATTTGTGCAAGAAAACACTTTGAGGGACAGATCAAGAGCTGATAATTATATGTAATGGCTTAAAACACACAATGAGCACAGCATAAGTATCAAGGGTTTTATTAATGCATTCCTTCACTCGAGTATTTCTTCAATGTCAATAATATGATAGCTTTCTTGTTTATATTATCTTAAACCTATATACTCTTTAAACAATATCAATCGGTTAATGTGTGCTTGAAACGGTTAAACGGTTAAGATCTTCCGGCTAGGTTAACCTGGCAATGCACATGTTATATCTACTTCGACTAAATTGCGTAACACAAGTATCTTATTTTCAGTTGGTGGCCTAGATAATGGCTTAGGCACACGTGTTGTCTACTCCTAGCTGTCTGACATATATCCCTATGGAGTTTCGCTTCAAGTGACAACGTGCGAGACAATCAGTCCCAGGTAATATTACCTCTGTCTTAGTTGATAGTGCTGTGGTTGCTTTTACACGTTGTTGACTATTGGTTAAATGGACTCTGCAATTGATAAAACACAATCTGCCAGGTGGCTGATAATTAGCCGTGTGCTGAACATTCCAGACGAAAAAGATTCTGTCACAATTGCGTGAAGTTAGATGAAATCTTTAAACATTCAACGACGTTGACCGCGGCGCTGATCGAGCTCTCCATTGCATTTTCAATAATTTGACAGAATAATAATTGCTTAAGTCGCACGTCCAATGATTGTTTTAAATACACAGTAGGTTAGCATATAACGTAGAAAACATGAAAATAACAAAAGAAAAGGAACATTTTATTTGATAATTGTGACCTTACACTTAAACAGGAACAGAAATAAGGACATGGTTCATGAACTGATATTGCAGTGACCGAAAATCGACAACAACATAGCAACATCCGAAAATTGCGACGTATGCTGTTTAGCGAACGCAACAATTTGGTAATTCATTTAAGTCAACATAAACACAATACACAAATTAAGATAGTTATGTTAATAATGCAATAGAACAAAACGTATATACGAGTCCTACACAATTAAAAACAATTTTCAAACAAACTCAACAGTTTTTTCAAATTATATACGTATCCCTACACGTGAAACACGTGTAGGTTCATATGATTTGGTTCATTTTATAATTTGTTATGATTATATTTGTTTATTTTCGTCCTAATGTTGCTCATTCAGTCTGAATAAAGGACATTTGCCTATACTCATTGAATATTATCATAGCATAACTTAACGATAATTTCCCCTTACTTGCCTCAAGGACATACACATGTTCTATGTGCTTCAGCTTTTTATAATGTGCCTGTCCTCATTTAATATTGATGCAGTGTACATTAACCAACTAACATTATTGTACTTAACCTATTGTTTAGCTTTGAACCTGAAGCAAAGTAATACAACAACATCACGACCGGAAGTAAACCGACTGACAAATAGTCGTTACGGCAATAAGCTGTTTTCCTGTAAAACTAGAGGAGGTGGACAGTTTGTACTGAATAGTCAACACATAATGCTGAACACACTTTATCAATATGCCTAATTGATATATTTGTTGTAGATAGACCTATACGTCTCCTACGTATATCTTCGATGATTAAGTCACGAGTTTAAGATTGCACCTGTAACCAACAAGGCATCTACCTTATCAAATGACAATAATACCTTGGTTAACATAGTTTTCCTCCTTAGACCATATCAGCACGTGTAATGTGCATATTGCCAGTGAGAAGTGAAGACAACAACAGTTACAAACAGCATATAACAAGACAAGCGTCTTTAAAAGCATCTGTCAATTGTAGATTGTTGCTAAACCGTTGCTGTGATTACTAGAGTGACAGTAACTAAGCTGTTTGGCTTATCAAGGACTACACACTGATAAAGATCCAGCGATGAACACCTAAAAGTACCAGAGTTATGACACTTTGAAACTATAATGCAAATATAAGTTTTTTAAATGAAAATTTGCATCAGTCATCTATGAGACAATGCAGATCAGGACAGTGCAGGTATGTCACATAAGTTTTCTAGTAAGTTCATCTATATACAGGCGGATTCTCCGGAAAATTATAGACGTTACGGATAAACATAAATTGAGGAACTTAATATGACTATACAATGACATTGTCGAGTCAAAATGTGTTTACACAAGCACCAACTGTACCTGTTATCTACCATGGAGAGGGAGTGTACATGCACGTATTTCAGTATAGGTTTCGGGTATATTGAAATGGCTTGTGGTAAAGGGCTCTATGCAGCTCTACAACCATATAAATTTAACGGCATAAAGCATTTGCATTGGTACCTCACAATAAATTGCGCATTGTGCCTAAACGGTAAGTCTTATCACCATACAGTATGTAGATGAAATGGTTGGCTAATCATGGACAACACTCTGGCACTGCGGAAGATTCAACGATATTTTCCTAAAACTGGCAGAGTGATGACTTTTACTTCTGCTACTACTACAACAACTATTACTACTACTACTACTACTACTACTACTACTTACTACTACTTCTACTACTACTACTACTATTACAAATACTACTACTACAACTACTACTACTGCTACTGCTATTACTTATTATACTACTACTACTGCTATTACTTATTCTACTACTACTACTTCTACTACTACAGTGACAACAACAACAACTATTACTGCTACTACTACTGCTATTACTTCTGCTACTACTTCTACTACTTCTTCTACTACTACTACTACTACTACTGCTGCTATTACTTCTACTTCTACTACAGCCACTAATACTACAACTACTGCTACTACTACTACTACTAGTGTTACTTCTGCTAATACTATTGCTTCTTCTAATACTTCTACTTATTTGCAGAAACTTAAGCATGTTAATATATATCTACAAATTACACAAGTACATATGAACACATCAAATTAACAAACACTTGAATGTGGTCCACCTAGTTAGCATAATCTGTCCAGTTAAATTATTCGATTTACTGGACTGAAAGATATGTTTGGTGGACTCTTAGTATGTCCTACGGCAATTTGTCAAAGACTGAACAAAGCCAATGCAATGGAAATAATGATTCATCTAGAGTACACTAGGCTACTCCATGTGCGTAACCAGTCTACCGAATATTCAATTTGCGTATACAACATTAAGTTGATACTATGATTTGTTCTGTTTCTGCTGAATACTTGCTAGCCTTAACTCCAGCATAAGGCATTTCATTTAAAGAATCTGTTTTCCGCTTAAACTTACAATAACACATGAACATCTTGAAAGGTCAAAGACAACATGGAAAGTACTTCAATGGTATTTGCTTGCAGATTGAAATCAATACGTTTAACCTTTAACATTACAAAAGTCACAAATCATATAATTTAGCTATTAGTTTTTTCTCTAGGTATTAATTCTGCTAGATAAGCAGGTATATTTTCTGGACATACCACGTTCTTGTAATAGGCTGTATTTGACATGTTTTGCTGGCCCTTAGTTTGTTTACCATGTTGAACATACTTTGACACAGACTTTGCTTATTTTCAAATCTACACCGGCTACATTGCTCTTTTCATCCAATTGATTTTGGTTTAGTCATTATAATAACAGACTGGTCAGAGTCGTCTTTGACATAAAATTGTTTCCCGACCTTGTGCAAGATTGTTTTCTTCTCCATAGTCAAATGACACATCAAATGATGTCTCTACATCACCAACAATAAGGACAATAATAATATATTCCAATGTTTTCCTTGTACAGCATAATTATCAACCTTATTATGAAAGCCAGAATACACAACTGGTATTTTCTGTTTTAGTGAATGGTGCCATGAATGAATAATTATAGAAAAAATATGTTTGCTCGGTTGTCAAATGGAGGTGAAACGACAAAAAAAAACAACATCCTTGATGCATACTGGCCGAATTACTCCTCAGCATGTTGATGCTGTTGTTCGTTTTATGCGACAATAGATGTTGATGAAGGAATAACCAATCAAAAACAGTTATTTCTACATTTTCCTGCCATACATGTTATGTTATTCTCACATTCTTGCTTTAATAAAACAATTTTATGAAGTTGAAAAGCGCTGCGTGATTGTTTTTCTTTCAAAAATATAACAATCCAATATATTTTGATAGCGCTTAAAATGATCCTTCTGCATCTTTCTAAATATAGGCGAAGCTTACAGAAATCCTGTATATATTGTGAGTATCTTTAAATGTTGTATAAACATTGCATCTAAAGTAAGATTTAATTGTCGTTTATGGGTCGTTCAAAATAATCTATATCTGGCTATGGCCTGTCTTGTTTCAAATAGATAATATCAATTTGTTAACATGTAGTCCGAACATCGAAGGAGGCGCCGAGAAGCATTCCTAACTTAAAATAAGCATGGACATGCAATAGTGCACAGGGTAAACATTAACATTTTCATTCAAGGTTAATACAGTTTAAAAATAAAAAAGCAATTTCTTATTTTCTGGCCGTTTGCCACAGACATGCATACAGACAGTCATACAGACAGACCAGAAGACATACATACATACAGGCAGACAGACATACAGTCAGACAGACAGACAGACCAGAAGACATACATACAGACAGACATACAGACATACATACAGACGGACAGACAGTCAGGCAAACAGACCAGAAGACCTACAGACAGACAGTCAGTCAGACAGACCAGAATACATACATACATACAGACAGACAGACAGACAGATAGACAGACAGACTGACAAACACATAAATAAATGCACACACAAATAAACACACATACACACAAATATATATAAATAGAACACCGTTTACCAAATAAGGACACGTATTGATCAGGGTTATCGAAGTCATCAAAACAAACTTGCCCAGTGTGCAAAGTTCAGTTAACTTTCCAAATATGGGCGTTACGCTTCAGCGCGTCGCTAATACTATATGTAGACAGCGATCAAAGGAAGAATGCATGTTAATTGAAGTGATTGCAAGTCTCAAGTAGTCTGTGTAATATATTTAGCAGGTGCTCGATAGGTGTCACTTTGCCTAACAACAACTATGGAATCACAGACTGTACTACCGTCTAATAAGGATTGATTACTGCCACAAAAGTATGTATTGTTATATTACTTACTTAGTCTTGTTTGTCTCATAGTATTGATACCATTTAATCATTTTCAGAAATGTATTTGTTGTAGTGTCATTAATGACGTCCTTTTTCTCCTTCTGGAGTAAATGAAAGGGTGTTCCGCCATTTTAGGTCAACTATATTAAGTTACCAGTTTCATATAAACAGTCTTAAAAGGTCTTCCTTAAGACTTTCTTAACGACTATGATTATTTACATGCGCAGTTATGTATAGCATAATAAGCCATGTGTTGATTGTGGAACATAAATTTAACACATGCTTCGCTTTTAGAAGCTTTAAACTTCAATTAAACGCACATGTATATTTGTGAAAACACTCATGACGATGGGTTTTACAAACAAGCGTGGATTGTGTTGCTGGTCTGCAGAAGCTCTTCAGACGAGATGGTTTAAGAAAAAAACAATATTGGGCGCTCATATGTGTATGTGTGTTTATTTTAGAATAATCAACAGCTAGTTATAACCCTAAAGTATGTAAGGGTTTTTATCACATTATCACATGTGCGGTTATATTCACTGGAAAACATAATGAAATGTTTATGCAATGCAATGTTAACATAGTTTTGATAAATCTCCATGTACGTAACACAATTGTAAATATGGTTTAAGTGTAAACAAGATTTCATGTCAACAACAGTATCTTAACTGAATATTAAATGGACTTAAGGAATGGTATGCTGAAATCAATAAAACTGTATACACCACTAGTTTTAAACAATCCTTCTAGTGTAATATGAGCCCACTTGAATACAGTGTTTTCTATGAGTCGTGATTCAATTCTTTATGTAGGCGCCAGCCAAAAATGTGGCATAAGAGGTTACGGGTGACTAACGTCTAAATGCAAAAAACAACTTGTACTGACACTTTAAAACCACAGGACCATACAACGCAGTTTGCCGCTGACATAAAACTGTCAAAATTTGTCATCTTTTGAAGATGTATGTAAACTAAGTTAATTCCAAACTTTTGGACATAAAAAGGAAGAGACAAAAAAAAGAGACACCCTGTACACAGACTAGACCTTGATGCAATCAAAACTGCAAATTTCCTCCTTTTTACCTTGACTAATGACTTCTCGTAAACACCTAACAAAAACTGCTAAGACCGATTCCGGATTACCCAGCAACACAATATATTTATTGGTAATTATAAAAGAAAAATAAGCTTTCACGTAGCGCGACACCAGAAATGTTGCATGTATACATGTTATATACAAATGTATATTTTACCCCCTTCTACCCATGCAACCTACAATACCACCATCAAACGAGGCATTCAGAGATGAACCGGCTATATTACCACAACTCTAGTCCTAATACTTACAATGTACATGGATAAAACTGGGGCATTATTGGACACCGGGGATTAATAGCACACTTCAATAATCAGTCGAGCTTCTTTTTGCGTATGCTATATAGTGTACAGGTGCAGCTGGTTATGTGTTCCGTACCGTCCTGCATTTTACGATGTAAAAATAAAAGCGATTGGTGCGCGTTTGTATTGGCAATTGTCGATGCCTAATGGGAGTCCACGTGTCATGACAAAACAACCCTGAACCTGCTGAGGCTTCCACAAGTGGTAGCAAAACTTCAACGAAACCGAAATTATACATGCATATGCAGTTTAACTTGTATACAGTCGTGTATGCTACCGAAACGTTTATTCAGGTTTATATTACCGAATCGATATTTTATTTATGTAAAATCCGGGAGTATAGTCATGATTTTGCAAATTTCTTAAAATGTCCGATAAACCTATTTGAGAACATCATTGATAGTTAACTCAGGGATTTATCGGACAGCTTACCTTTTCACGTTAGTGCTATTTATGTTAACATATGTTTAGTGCAGTGTGTGTGTACATAAATGCGTGTGTTTACCAAGGCTAATGACAATTAAGCTTCTTATTTAATGTGAATGACAGGCCGATTGAGTTAAATATTACAATCTCGAAGGTAGGTCGAATTGACATCAATTACCTTATGTAGCCTATACAGTTTTGTCTGACAATATATCTATATCATATGCATGTTACAATGCCGTACCCTTACTTGGGGCAAATGGGAGAAAATATTCGCAATTAATAAAAAAACTTTATCTAAGAACGGACGTTGCGTTCACAATATCAATTGTAAGTCAGTAAAAATCGAGTAATAAATCGCTTTAAATGTTCATTCTTATCAGATATGTTCATAATTATGGTGCGGATCCCTGTAAAAAAAGACAATAAAGTCACAGCTGATTACATAGATGGTAATAACGTGGTTCAAAAAGTGGTCAACTGGTTGTCTTAGTAAAAATAACATATTGTGCTCATGGCTCAGATAAGGAGTACGCTTTTGAAATTGTGGGGTCTATTGCTTCACATAGATGCAGAACACCAATCTGATCTATTTCTCGGGAACTTTATTGGGGGGTCAACAAAACTTCATTTCAAAATAAAATAGCCCAAACTGTCGGATACCAACTTATAAATAATAATAAATTTAACAAATTATATTAATACATATAATTGCATAATGGCATTGTATTTCAGAAACCCATTCTCACTGCGAAATAAAAAGAACTTTTCAGATAAAAACAACAACAATAACATGTTTTGTAATTTCTAAATTTATTAATTGATATATTACAAACCACAGCTTTATAACCAACCCATTGTTGGAATAGACATGCTGAAACACCTTGATCCTTATTACCAAGACGTGGAAATTTCTCCCAGTTGTAATTGCTTGTACAAGAAAACACTTTGAGGGAGAGACCATCCTAGAATAAATCAAGTACAACTATACATGTTTTATGGCTTTGAGCACACACTGAACAAAGCATAATTATCAATGGTTTTCTTTTAGCATTCCTACACTCGAACATTGTCAATTATATGATAACTGTCTTGTTTGTTTTATCTTTATCAATGAAAAGTAAAACTTAAATAATATATTAATAATATCAATCGTTTAACGTGTATTTGAAACTATTAACCGGTAACGAACTTCCGGTTAGGTTAACCTGGCAATGCACATGTTATATCTCCTTCGACTAAATTGCGTCTCACAAGTAGCTTATTTTCAGTGGGTGGCCTAATTCATGGCCCACGCACACGTGTTGTCTACTCCTAGCTGTCTGACATATATCCCTTTGGAGTTTCGCTTTAAGTGACAACGTGCGAGACAATTAGTCCCAGTTAACATTACCTCTGTCTTACTTGATAGTGCTGTGGTTGTTTTACACGTTGTTGACTATTGGTTAAATAAACTTGATATAACACAATCTGCCAGGTGGCTGATACTATGCTGTGTGCTGAAAATTCCAGACGAAAAGGATTCGGTCACAAGTGAGGGTAGTTAGCCACAAATTGGTAAATTATTTAAGTCAACAGAAATACAATACACACATTGAGATAGTTATGTTAATAATGCAATACAACGTATATACGAGTTCTACACAATTAAAAGCAATTTTCATTTACGTTCCCCTACAGGTGTAACACATGTAGGTTCATTTGAGTTTGTTCATTTTATGATTTTTATGATTTTATTTATTTATTATCGTCCTAATGTTGCTCATTCAGGCTGATTGCCCAATTTGGCTAGGAGTCTGCTTATCCTTGATTCCAAACGAGGTAACGAGGTCTGAATTGATATCATTAAGGACATTCGCCTATACTCATTGAATATTATCATAGCATAACTTAACGATAATTTCTCCTAACTTGCCTCAAGGACATACACATTTTCTATGTGCTTCAGCTTTTTAGAATGTGCCTGTCCTCATTTAATATCGATACAGTGTACATAAACCAATTAATATTATTATACCTAACCTATTGTTTAGCTTTGAACCTGAAGCAAAGTAATGCAACAACATCACGACTGGAAGTAAACCGAATGTCAAATTGTCGGTACGGCAGTAAAACTGTTTGCCTGTAAAACTAGCGGAGGTGGATAATCAACACATAATGCTGAACACACTCTATCAAAATGCCTAATTGATATATTTGTTAAAGACATACCAATACGTCTGCTAGCTATATCTTCGATGATTACGTCAAGAGTTTAACCAACACGACACCTTTAACCAACACGGCATCTACCTAATCAAATGACAACAGTACATTGGTTAACATAGTTGGCTTCCTTAGACCATATCAGCACACGTTATGTGCATATTGCCATTGAGAAGTGAAAACAACAGCATTTACAAACAGCATATAACAAGACACGCATGCTTAGCTCTTCGAACAATGCTACAAGGATCTTTCAATTGTAGACTGTTGCTAAACCGTTGCTCTGATTACTAAAGTGACAGTAACTGAGCTGTTTGGCTAATCAAGGACTGCACATTGATAAAGATCCAGCGATGATTGAACCTCGATTCCCTGCAGAAATGGGAAGACATCTGGTCGATGTCTTTCAACTCATGTCATTGCAAGGTTTTGGACATAAAATGAAACGAAAAAACACCGAGACTTCCTGTACATAGACTAGACCTTAATGCAATCCAAACTTTAAAGTGCCTCCTTTTTACCTTAGAAATGACTTCTCGTAGATACAAAGACAAAAGCTGCTGTGGCCGATTCCGGATAACAAAACAACACGACATATCTAATGGTATTTTTATAGAAAAATAAGCTTAAACAAGTTTCAATTTACATACACGTTCAACAACAGAACACATTAATATGTTCGTTGACGGAAATGACAAAGGGTGTGACGAAACAGATTTGAAGATTGAATAACTTCTACTGTAATTTGTAGCCGTGGCTACGATAGCAACGGGCCCTCGCTGTAATTAGTGTAAATACAAATATCCCGTCGAAGTGAAACAACTAACAGTAAGCATCTGCATCGGGAGTTAAAACAGATACAATGAACTTACATACCGACAAAATAGCTAGTAATAAAATAAACCTATGTACAGTGTGTACAGTAGATAAAAGCCTCGGCAACCTAAAAATTCCAAATGAGTGAGAAGTTTAAAATAAAACAACCCACGCGCTGACGTATAATAAAAATAATTTAATGACGCCATACAATGCCATGACGTCATATGCCAAAAATATCACAAGTGAAATTTTATAAATACGAAAGAAAAACTCGAAATTTCAGAAAACACTCCAGACCAACAAAATAAGATGTAGTGTTGTTATGCGTTGTGAGGTAATAAACATAAAATAACATACCATAACAAACCAAGGATTTATCTGCAGATGGCATATTGTATAATAAAGGTATATAAATTCCACATCTTATATCTACTGTGCAATCAAAGGCATTGAGACCCGTGACTTTTTAACTAAATATAAATGTTCATATAATGCAGGTTGGCTTATGCCTTTCTGCATGAATGTTTTCATAATGCTATTATACTTAGAAGCAATAAAATCATTGATTGATAAAATCAAAAGCATTTTGAAAAATAAACTTTATTAATTTGTGAAAACGAAAGCATTGCTGTAATAGTTTAGAAGAAATAAACCAGTTTGTAGCATTGGAATCTTCTACTTTTGTAAAAAAAAACTCTAAATAAATCCGGTTACCTGATTGGCTAAAATAGCCTGTCAGTCATTATCCGAAGAAGCGGTATTTAAATAGTTTCTTGAGCGTCAAGCAAGGTAATTAACTGCACATATTAAAAGATCTAATCTTTGGCGATTTAATATTTAGCAATCGGTATAACCAACTTGTTATTGTGAAACAGGCTTTTCCTGCAACATATATCTGTCCTTTGAGATATGAGCCGTTACTATGTGTATGGGTAGTTGAATAGCTCTAATACCACAGAGAATTGTTCTAATATTAGATAGCCATAGTCAGAGTCTCGCAAGTTTCATTTTTTTTTTCTCTCTTGTAATTGATTTTGATAGCAATTTATATCCACTTGTTTATAAATTCTATAAATATTTGTATTAATAATTGTGTTTGTTGCACTTTTATGTCAGTTTAGATCTATGAATAATCGGCAACATTTATTTTTCCTTTACAGTGCTCTAAAAATTACCACAAATTGGCTGCTTACTACCCGTCAATGCACGAGACAATGTCTCTAACCTCGATCATCGAAGAAATTGCATCCGTGGAAAGTACATATAGTTCGGGAATAGACGGAATAGACGACAAATGTAATGCGTTACACAGTAAGTAACGTTGTGAAGAACAAATTCCCTTAAACTATATGATTATATTTTAAAATGCGTACCTCTCGATTATTACTGAATACTATTTAGAGAACTGATATATTGATTACTCATATATAACATTTAATCGTTATATTTATTCATTATAATAAATGCTCATCAGAACCATACTAACGATGTTAATATACCTTCTATTTTTGATTGCCTTACTATGTATTTGAAAATATGTGACCATAGTTTATTAATGTATGGACCGTCAAACCCGGTTACCGATGTCGAATGTTAGACCTCGGCGATGGCATGTCCGATAAGGTTGTTACGTGTATTTCCTTTGATGAACATTGGTTCCCCAATTCCATCTTCACATGAACATATTGCTACAACCAATTAATCATTCATTTCATTTGGAATCAACAATGTTTTTTTTGGGTAATTCTTCTGATCGAAATAATAGCCCCCTCTCTCTCTCTCTCTCTCTCTCTCTCTCTCTCTCTCTCTCTCTCTCTCTCTCTCTCTCTTCTACACCCTATGTAGACATTTTTAATGACGTCCCTACTTTTGTCGTAATTTATTAAATAAATCGTGAATGCTTGGTCACTTTTTGTATTCGAATCTTTCGATCTTTCCATCTCTTGCATTTGAGAAACCCATCAGGATGTGCTCTGTAAACCTGGTTTAAGCACCCCAGTCGGTCCATATTGCCAACTGACCGTTCCAATGCGGTTACTATCGGGGTTACACTATTTGTAATGACTCATCACAACTGTGTTCTAACGTTTACATTTGGCTTGCATGTGAATACGGTTGACCCTTGCCTCTTCAAAGTTTGGTATATGTTGCAATAATCATAGGACTTTGTCATATATTCTTATTTATATTGTTCAGGAACTAGTCAATATTCTAGATAAAGCAGTTTCTATTTCTACTTATATTTTAAGATAATTTAGTGATTGGATTTGGTCATGCATACTTATAAATTAATTAGGTCAACACCTTTTCTTTTTTCTTTGTTTATGACATTCCTAAATACTTGATGTTAAATAGTTTATGTACACTATGTTATACAATTTACACTAAAACAAACTGATACCATATTTGTAAAATTTAGGACCAACTAATTGTTTTGGGTATATAACGTGGAACGAAAACACCTTAACCTGTAATGCTTAAACTTCATTTTAAAATTAAACTGTCCAATATTTTATAAAATAAGTGCAAACTCATTTTGAGATGTTCACATCTTTAATGAATTAGGATTAATGAGGAGTTGTAAATGGATACAAACGGTGAGTAGGGTTTGGAGAAATATGTGATATGATGTAACACATCATATTTACCCCAATTAGACATAAACACTATCTGTTTGTTCTGATTGTAGAACGGATTATGGAGTTTCAGCGTCCCGATCGGAGAGAACTGTATTTTGACAAAGAATATGTTTTGCTGGAGAGAGTTTTAGATTGGCAAAAAACATGTCCCCAGGATAAGCAGACAACAGGTATGTGTCTCAAACCAATCTGTGTGTACCTATTATTGATGGTTGTGATGCGAACAGTTGCATAAAAGAAAACAAAAGTTCTACGAGCTTTTGATATTAATATGTGACAGTCACTTAGGCCGCTTATTCGGGCATTAAAGTTAATAATGCTGTTGATTTGACCCTTAAGTTTCTAAGTACAAAATATATAGAATAGAATGAACAATTTCTCGTGTAACAGGTTGGTACTTTTTACACAATTATTTAAAGCATTGTAAGCAGATTATAGTAAAATGATTACTTTTTACATAATCAAATATCTTATGTAATGCAGTTTAAACACGTTCAGTACAACATTATATTTTAGAACTAGTGCTATATTCATAGTCATTTTTATCAAGCTTAGGGAAGGTTTAATTACATCACACTAATATGTAGGGTCCTAGAAAGTTAGCTGACTTTTCGTTTTAATCGTAGGTCTAACACGAAGCACTGCATGTCATTGCACAGTTCGCAAATCACAGAAGGTGTTTTAAGGTATTTCTTTTTCTGTTTATAGAAGGAAATATCAATTCCTAATAATTTCTTATGTATCATTTTTTAAAGTACTTTTGCGACAGTTATATAACGTAGACACACAGTTGAAGCTATCATATTAAGGTTTATGATTTATAGAATCATTTTTAACATGTTTTTAGAAAGAAGGGACATACCTTTCAATTAACATTACATTTGTCATTGGGTGTCATCTTACCAACGAAAACGAAGTCCTTGTAGTTAAATGCATTTTCTGAAATAAACGTTTTAATAAATGTCTGCTTTTATTAAAAATACTTACATGTAAACACACACGTAAACTTGCATGTATACAAAATAAACCAGAAATATACATAGGCATATGAAGAAACCCATGAAAATACACATTAAATCACACACATGCATATGCTCGAACGCACACCCGCAGCAAGTACCGGCGCATACACAAACATACATATTTAAATATTAACTCAAGAAGCATAAACACTTCTAGTAGCCCTCACTGCTTTACAATAGTATACATCCGAAAAGCATGACATAACAATAATGTTAGCAAACCTATTTGAATGAAAAACTTCAATGGAATGTCGAAACTGTCTGTTCTTTTATTTCTTTTCCAAAATGTAATTTACTGTCGCAAGTTTCTACTTGTTTATAATACTGTATCCCTTACTAAGACTTTCTCAATACATGATACAAATAATAAACAGTCATTACAACGACGAATTGATTATGCAATAAATGAATCTAGGTTGTCATAAAAATAATCCCTAATTTATCATGTCCTTTTCCTTTGTTACACCATTCAGTAATTGTTCTAATAAGGTTTAAGAACCTACATTTGTAGCTATCGTAGTAAAATAAGGCAAAGGATATAAAGAAACATACATTTTAACACTATCCTACAATGACATTTGCCAGTTGTTTTACATGTGGATGTCATCCTACAAACTCTTTTTTACAAATCGTTTTTCATTTGCCTTGAAATTTCAATAAGAATCGCAGATAAACATGTTTGTTTTATGAAATTGGGATTTTTTATTGCAATGACTAAACGTACACAAACATATACAACATGTCAGGAACACTTCACCTATTGACATTTTAATTAAACTATGTCATTTATTACTTTGTATAAATTAGTAATGGCAATTTCCCGGTTGAATAATTGTAGGATTTTCGTACTGACAACTTGATGATTTTGCTGATGTGAATCAAAATCATCCACGAAGAAAATCACTAAACTCTGCTTGACGTGAGCCGTTTTACCTATTTCAACCGGTTTGTGTTGCTCTTGAACAGATGTGTTCAGTCAATTACAACAATTCATGTTTCTAGAGCTGCAGTTGGTAGTTGACCAAAATGTACTATATTACTGTAACAAAAACATGTATGCAAAGGCGCAGCAAACAATGTCACATCCTACAAAATATATAGTATTGTTTTATGTATAAGTTTACAATACAATTGAATACAAGACTATGCATATAGTTCGTAGTTCATGTCACAGCAATTTGGCAATATATTTCAGCAAATATGTTTAAAAAGAGATTCTGGAAGCATATTTAATTGTCACTGTCTCTCCAAAATGGTTATATAACATTGAAATTATTGTCGCAAATGTCAACTAGCTTTTAATGGTGTTTACTTTAAGAATAAGCTGACATAAAATTAGAATTTTGAAAAGAGAGGATTCGTTAGAAGTATACTGCCTTAATGCAATACTGGGCCAGGTTACCATTTCTAAAATTAAGTGTAACTTCAACTTCTACGTTTAGGTTCTTAAGCACTTTTAATGCATATATTACGATAACCAAATGTTTGAAACCTGCAATTATTACTTTAGGCAGTGATGGGTAATTGTAACCTCTCTTAAATTTGGCAAGCAATAATAACGTTAGGAAATTGTGAATAATTTTATCCTCTGAAAACTAGTAAAATGTGTTTATGACGGGTATGTGAACATTTGTTCTTACTTTTCACTTGGCTTGCACGTGAAATACCTTTGTTCTGTGCCTTTTCAGAGTTGGATATATGTTGCAATGCTCATAGGAATTTGTCATGTATTCTTATTGATAACACTTGGCAGTAGTCTGGTAATGATTAGCATGTGCAAGCTTTGGTAATGCATGCTATAAAAAAATCCGGTAATAATGGATATTTGTATGTTTTGGTAATGCTTTGTTATAATAATTTCCCGTATTTAAGGGTATGTGTAAGTTTGGACATTGCTTGGTAATGCTAACTTCCGGTAATTATAGCTACGTGAAAGTTTGTATACTGTTTGATAATATTAACATTTGGTAATTTTGGTTATGTGTTAGATTTGGTAATGCTTGGTAACAGTAACTTCCGGTTATGATGGCAATGTGTAAGTTTGGACAATGCTTGGTAATTGTAATTCTGGTAACTATAGTTATGTGTACGTTTGGGCACTATTTAATAATATTAACATCCGTTAAGTATGACTGTGTAAATTTAGCAATGCCCGGAAAAAATACTTTCTGGTAATTAATGCTTAGTAGTACTAACTTCACATTTCAGATCGTTTGCAAATGACAAAACATTCTGATAATGCATGGGTTCTTCTAATTATGCCTATTAAACATAACCTTTACACATGATTTATAACGGTGGTAGCTTTGGGCAATACTTAGTTTTTTTTTAAACTTTTAAGCTTACCTAAGCTTTTATGTTATCCGTCCGTCAACATTTTCAAACATTATCTCCACTAAGACCCCTGTGCTAAATTAAGCCAAATGTTGTAAGAAGGTTAACAAGGCAAGGTGCAGGGAGGCAAATCATTGCTAAACAAAGTTAATTCCTTCAATGTGGCTATATAGGAAACTTTAGAAAATTGTCAGAAACCTTGATATTTGGTACACATGTTCATTTGGTGCCTTCTATCAATATTGTTCAAAGAATATCTATCCTTAAAAGAACTATGGCGGCCAGGTGAGTGGCCATTTTCAAGTTATGGCTATACATTTGAAAACCTTGAAAATGTTCGTATAAAAATTGCAATACATTTGTTGTTTGTTTATTGTTTATTGGGTTTATCGTCCCACCAACAGTATTTCAGTTATCTGGAGACGGTGTCCACTTGAAGCAGATATAGTGCTGCCTTCACTGTGTATAGCATGCCGTGAACACCTGGCATGATACCACAACCAGTCACATTATCCTAACACCGGGCAAACCAGTCGTGGAACTACCCTTATATTTGCTTGAGCGTTAGCAAGGGAGCTATACCACTACCATTTTTAACGACTTTGGTATGTCGCGGCCCGGGATCGAACCCGGGGCCTCCCGTACCTGGAGCCGACGCTCTACCGATTGCGCTACCAGGTCCGGTGCAATACATTTGGTATTAATAAAATAATACTAACATATGGTAACATAGTAGCATATTCCTTGTATCAAGATTGGTCAAAGATTTTTGATCCGTCATAAAAAAAGACATGGCCACCGCCGCTAAATGTCTACGGCACTCAGGTGAGCAATATAGGGTCATCATGTCTCTGTTGTATTAAAGGACATGACTAAGTTCTTTGAACGATTGGTTACTTTTGAAAATGAACAGTAATGGTAACTGTTTGCACTGGTGGGTAATGGAGAATTTGGTTATGCTGGGCACTGGAACGTCATGGTAAGGATAAGCAGTAGGAGTAAGAATAAGTACAAGTACCATTTTCGACGTTGTTAATACTGGTATAATCTATCCATAATGATGCATGGTAATTTTATAAGAATTTATACATTTCCTTTGTCACAGATTTTCGCACCACGTCTGACAAAGATATTAAACTCGCTTCTGAGATAAACACGAAAGTGGCCATATCCAAAGAAAAATGGTACCACATAGAATGTGATGCTGTGCTGGTTGGCCCCAACTGTAAGTACATGCATTAATATTGTGTAATATATATGAGATTAAATGATCAAACATTTAATATGATTGTAGTTGTTTGATTTTCTTCATTAGGTGAATCATCAAACCACAAATCGTTCAATGTTTAAGGCTTATAGACTAACATATTCCTATTTGTATGTCATGCGTTCATATATAAGTGGATACTTTGTTTACGGTATCTATTGTGGGTCAATACTCAGTTTGTTTTTATTTGGTAAACACATCCAGAAAATTAAATAATATATTATCTAGGGTAAACTCTTCCATTTATCTCGCTGGCTAACCCATCGTGTGGTATAATTGATCGCCTCTGTTATTGATAAATAATGAAATAATATCCAGAGGCTTGAAAACTCGCTTTTTTATTTTTTATTGCAACGCCATGACCGTTGGGTTTACTCTTTTTGTTTAGCGACTCATCGCAGATTTATTTTTACTTTTGCATTTGGCTTACATATGTACACATTTTCAAATGTTAGTATAAGCAATGTTCATAGGACAATGTCATATATCTTATGAATAAAATGTAACATAATCCCAACAAAAATATGTCAATAAATATGTATCTCGTAGCATACGTTCTTTCACAATTCTACACATAATTGTTCTACCAGCGTGTGTGGTGAGACGTATGCGATAATACGGTTCTGCACTAGATATTACTTGTGTAGTACGTGTGTGTTTATGACTGAGGTTTCCTTTCAACAATCTTTCAGTCATTCAAGATTTATTGGGTGTCTTGGCATTTTTTGCATTCTTGCGTATATCTTTCGTGGCAAGTTGTTTCTTTATTTAATAGTTGTGGAACACTAGTCATTTTAAATATAGGTAATACATGTAGTATACACATCTAGCGAAAACATTTTTTTATCGAAAACATTCAGTCAAAGTTAAAACCATAACAACATCTGAAAGCTGACCCGTGGTTTTGTAGAGGTATTTGCCTCACTTATTAATATATAGTCTAATGCCAACAGTGTGTCCTAGAAGCCATTGCATAAAGAAGCAACAAACAGTATATGTAGGTTAGTGCATCATGTAACGCAAGGACTTGTTTGTGTAATATGATCAGCTATCAAGCAATGTGTTCTTTTACTGATGAAACGAAGTGAGTAAAAGAAACCGCATTAGTAATGTTCATATATCGAGTGTTTTATTCCAGGTGAGTGTCCAAGGATGCCAAACGGTGGATACATTTTTATGTTCAGTGTTGATACAGATGTGACAATGGTTGGCAACATAGCCGTCAAAGGAGGTATGGCATAACAAATTATCTAAGCAGATGAGTTTTATTTTGGGTAATAACGATTGAGTCGAACAGCTTAAGTCCCTGAAATAAAGAATAAACCAAATAGTTTAATGTTACAGTCATTTGAATACAATGTAGTTAGTCCTTGTTTAACAATCAACAACTTAACAGTATCTATCTGGCGGAGACATGACTAATCGGTTTAGTGGATGTGGTTATTGAGGACTATTATGTATTATTAGGTATAAATTCATCGACATGAGCGTTTGCATACAGTAAAGGCATCGAGTGACTCATATGCATGAACAACAAAGATGGATATTATTAAGGGGAATTGTGACACATTGCTTATTATTTGTAAAGGTATTTACGAACAAAACGCAAATGAAACTGTCTAATGATTGATTTGAGATTTGGCTGGTGAATTCGTCCCATATATGTGCAGGTTAATGCATAGCACCTTATAGGTTTATACGTGTATAATGTCCCAGTTATACATCTATGTACAATTTACCATACACACATGGTCTTAAAAGATGTTTCTGTATTAACCCTTTAGAACACCTCAATGTGTCCTTGTTTACAATTTAGTGCATATGATTTGTCATGATTTAATATTTGGATGTAATTTTAATACTTGGTTGCGATCGTTCGATGTATATTTACTATTTCAACCATTTTAATCTTATTTTTCATATTATTTATATTTGACATGAATGCAATGATTAGATGATGACTGCAGGAGTTAGTGTCCCTATTTAGTTTGATAAATCAATGTGGTGTGGTAAGGCCAACCGAACTATTGCTTCTACTAAACAGACGTTAAGCTTTTCAGAAATCTGAGTGATACTTAGATGCAAATGGAAGTATTAGCTACAAAACGTATGCACAAAACATATAGCTATTGACGTCGTTCTCATGACATATGATAGAGGCACTCTTAAAATGTCATAACCGTCATCAGTTAAAATGAATGCAGAATTGTAGATAAATACAGCAAATATAATGAAAGAAATAATTTCTTAGATATAATAGCTGTGGCTCTATATACTCAATTAACATCTGAGTCTAATAAATCCAAACTTCCAAACTAACAAGAAATCCAATTTAGATTAAGTACAACAGACATTGTCAACCTCATCGAAGTTATTAGCTTAAAAATAATTTATAAATTTAAAAAAAAAACAAGGTTTAATTTTAAGCTGGAACATCTCGGCTGGGATCCTGACAATGGCTTAAGATATGAAGGCGAGGGCGACGACTAGTTCACATTCCTACATGATGCAAATGTTTGTGTGTTAAATGACTTAAAAACTGCCTAGTTACTACTAAATCCTGGCAGTTGTTAGAATCGAAGTACAATATACTCTTGGTCGAAATCCGTAATCATCTCCAATCATAGCCAAATAAAGTCTCAGATGAACACCCTCCTTCACCAAATGGCAACATGATGAAATCATGACGTTATTTATCAAATCGAAACCTATTATCTCTAGAAAAATAGGATGCAGAGCCATCAATTTCTGTGACGATAATTTAGTCAGATTATAGTCGGATATAAAACTAGCCCAAGCAATAAGCAAACAGGTAGCATATGTCATTCTGGATGTATCAGATGTGTGTGCTGAACTGTAGGCTGAAGGTGTCATAACACAATCGTAAACAATAGGGTGTAGAAATCAAGCTCACTAATGTTGACTTAGAAATAAAAAAAATCAAAAAAATCCAGAAACATGAACTGCGAGCCTAAATACAATTATGTTAAAGATACTTTTACGCCCAATTTTAACAACATTTCAATAAAACAATCTAAAACAGAACCATTTAGACGACACTCCATATTGAAAACAGCTCATGGGTAGATAACAACAAACTATCCAATGTATCAGTTGCCTTACTTGACACCAAGCATATATGGATAAAACAACGTTTATTTAATACAGTACCAGTAGTGTTGCTGCTTACTAAAATTAATGACATTCATCCAGAAATTCGAGGGGCCATTCCATAAATAACTTCAGAAGCTTGGTAAAATTGTGTATGTATATCTTAAATGCTTGAAATATGGAATACAAACACACTAAAAGTGTTTTCTCTTGTTTCATTCTGCAAGCTTTCAGGTTTATTCAAATATATTTGAGAATATTGGTTGTCAGCATTTTGGTTCGCATAGCCTATTAGATCAAATTGCCCAGGAGCATCTGTAAATTAAAAAGAAAGATTAGCATGACCAAAGTTTTCAATTTGCCGCACCAAACAAAGAATCCTGCAGAAACAACAAACAAGTCACAGGTTTACCTCAATGTTTGTAATAAACAATATAAATACAAGTTGTTTGCGACCATCGAATAACATATATTATAAAATTGATTTTAAATGACTTTTTAATTTCCTTGCAATTTCCGATAAGGAGCGAGGATAGCTTTGTTCAGTGCTTTTTGTTTTATTAAGAATCCAGGGGCTGACAATGAGATCTTTAAATATATGCTAGTTAAACGAAACTCAGCAATTCATATATTTTCTTCGCGTAATCGTCTGCTAATAAACATGACGAGCGAGTACTGTACCGTGACACCGTTCAAGGAAAATAGTTAAAAGTGCGGCTCAAATATCCTCATAAATGTTTTGATCGAATCGTAACTCTAACATTATCCAGAACGTCAACGCCGTATTGGTAGCAGCAATTTACACTGTGTACTCTGTTTCCCTTGTGATGTCGTAAGTTTTGGCCCTTCAGTCCGCGTGACTTGCAGCACAAGTGGCCTGCTAGAGATACTTGTTAGTTTGTTACTGTACTTATGGGTCGCATATAGATATGAAATAATGAATTATTCAGTTTTTAGGTGGAACTTGCAATCAAGTCGCCTAGCACCGCCTAATCAGCCTAATGTCGGTTTTTGTCAATTTCCCAATGACAAGAATCTTCACTAATTTTGGACAGGTAAGATCGGCCGCTGTGATACTATTGACATATTGAAGTATTTTGTTCCGATCAAACACATTGGATGGTTTTCAGTGCATTTTGAAACATGCGTTTTGTGTTCCAACTAATTATATTGAGTAATTATATTGGGTAGCATTGGATTTAAATGAACATAACACGAATCTTGACGACGAATGCGGTGCAGAAATTCTTTACTTTTCCAAGCAATACAAATCTCAGCCATGATAGTAAATAAACCGAGCGTACTCCACAATAAGAACCAAGCTTGAGGTATAGACGTTTTGTTTTAATTCTACAAACATGTGGTCTAGTTATACTTTACTATTTTATCTAAATATACCTACTTAATTATTAATAAATCCAAAGACTTCAGGTACAGGGACCGCTTCGCCCCACCCCCTTATATTGGCCGTTATAACTCGCCAGTTGTTATTTCATCAATTAGTAAGGCCATTATTTATAGTACTGACAATTAAACTTGATTTCATAATAAAGACTCGCAATTCCAGTTTGTCCATGCATGTTCTTACATTTAGACTCAAAATTTCATGTGTGAATCATTTGTGTAAGGCGGCAGATTCTGTATATAAAGCTTCAGTATAATGCAGTACTTGGCTTAAATACTGCCGGAAAAAATAAGACAGGTCATTACAGACTACCTTGAAACTTTATCAATCGATCAAGATTCTGCGATCAATGTAAGAAATGTATCAAAGCTTTTCCAAACAATTTCCAAATACCAGCATGATTTATACATTTATATTAAATAAATATAAATATAAATATATATATATATATATATATATATATATATATATATATATAGATATATATATATATATATATATATATATATATATATATATATATATATATATATATATATATATATATATATATATATATATATATATATATATATATATATATATATATATATATATATATATTTATATAACAAAAGTCAGCATTAGTCGTCGATCTAAGGACAAGTGTAATTAACTTCGCCGTGTATGGATGTATGTACGCAGTGTCATGTGTCATATTAATCGGTCAACCAATGGGCATTTGAAGTACAAACAAGGCTGATTGTATAATCCAGTGTGGTATGCGTTAATGGCAAGTTAATACATCCGGCAATCAAGCCAGTTACGCCACTTCACTTCTTGCCCCAACCCAATCAATACAGCTGCACCCAAATGGCCGTGACTCAAAATACGGCATGTTGAGCTAGCTTAACGTTAATAGGTTATGCTTATCCAACATTAAAACCAATCAAAGCTGCATGAATATACAATCTGAGGCAATACCACTGCTTACATATCTAAATATCTATCACAATTATAGAAAATAATAAATCATACACGCACATGTCCTTTACAGAAAAGACAATGTTGAAGTACATTCATATTAAGACATTCCTAATTATGTGGGAGACGGGTATCGTTAGGCCACATGAAGTAAGTATGTGCAGGCCCTTAAGTGAATTCGTAAGGTGTATAAGTTGAACATTATTGCGTATGTAATTTATAAACGAAAGAAGAGACGCCCCTGTAGGTTAGTCGCACATCTTAACCTGACAGATACTCACATGTCTTCTTTTGGCTTCCCAGCTATGAGGACAGATGATTTTGCGTTACAGTGAGCAAACTATCGCATAAGCAAGGCGTTTGATACCTAGACTTAACATTTTTATGGAAATTTGTCCAAGAAATAACAGTTTTGTTTCGCCATAGAAACCAGTCTGGGTATGACACAGCAAAACAATCCATAAATTATGATAATGATATTCCAAGTGCAAACTTGCGATCTAAAACGAACAGACTTATTTATGTGCTTAGTTTAACAGTTAAAGCTTAGTTTGCGTGCGTGTTTTTTTTTATTTAACGAAGGTTAACTTGATTTTTACATTGCATGAAACAAAATACTGAAACGATTAAACGTTTTAGTGATAATGCTGTATTTCAACTTGCATCATCACGTTTAAAGATAACTTTAAACAAAATTTAAATATTTTGACATTGATTGACCAAACAGCAACTGATACAAATTATGCCATTGTTTCAGATTTGTGCAGGGCATTCTATTGTTGAATAGGTAAATAAGAAAAGGCCAATATACATAGGGGGTCATGTCGTATGCATGACTTTCATCGATCATCTCTTAGCCTGTTCAGCATAAACCAGAGTAGCGTAATAATTTAAATTACATGCACATTGGTTTACTTGAGGGAATCTTTCAGTTTCATGAATAGGGATGCACGTGACCTTAAAGAAGCATACAATTGTGAACTTTTGAAATAATGACATGCATTGTATATTAAAGACATGTCTTATTGGTATTTTATTATATAGAATGCATTCTTCGATGAAATATTAAAATGCTAGACCAGTTTTATGTTATTTATTTACAGGATTCCGACTTCCTGCTAACTGTACGTATTTTGGATTTCATTTTGTCTATTAAATGTAAACAGCTCATTTTCATATAATTTACCCTGCTTTTACACGATGTGTGCCTTCAAAGTTCTGTAAAGTGTAAACTTGGCAGAATACTGCTCTTTGCTTACGCTTGAGTATAAATAGTTGTCACGTTTCTGACTAGCCTCATTCCCACAAACAAACGCAACTATGATTTAAGCTATTTTGTAAAAAATATGACATTATTTAAGATTTTTGCAGGGCATTTTATTGTTGAGATCAGACTTAAGAAGAAAAGTTGTATTCAAATGGGTATTATCTTTAGATAAAAATATAGATATGCTACGTTATACATGTCGTGCTTCATATGTGTTTGTATGAAAATATGCTACGATCGCGATACAGCCACACTCGATATTGAGAAAAGCAAGTAAACATACTGCAGTTAAGCTTAAAACAGCTGTCAGGACGCCATTTACACATTTAAGTGATTTAGGATATCGTGCTTGATGTGTTGCATAATGACTTTTGTGCCAGCATGACATTTAGAGTTAATGATGTTGAATGCCGAGATGAATATCTAAATGTCAAGCCGTAAAAGTTATGCAAGTATGACTTTCAAACGTTGTATATAAGAATGTGGTATTATTTTTACAACTAGTGACCTTGAATGATGAGCTAAATATCGTGCAGAATGCTATGCAAGCACAACATTTAGATTGAGTGTCGTAGAATCGAGCAGAATGTCTAGAAGAAAGTTGTCCAAGCACGACATTCGCACTTGGTGATCTTGAATTTCAAGCTGAAGGCTATGTTAAATTTTCTGCTAGGCCGACTGTCTGTCAGGTCTAAACATGTTGTCAATTTGGAATGCTGAGCTGAATGACATGCATAATGTTGAACCAGCAGTAATAAAACCGTATACATCGCCGACATGTAAGGAATGACTCTTATTTTGGTACTTTTTATGCATTATGAACGCACACGAGAGAGCTTAGTGCGCTTAATGGTGAATTTACCAGCTCTCTCGTTTGCGTTCATACTGCAAAAACCGTAGCAAAATAAGAGTCATTCATTATATATATATTTTTCCTTACATTTCGTTAGTTTCACACGTTGATTATTTACAAAACATATTTGCTATTGTAATGAAAGGGGAAGAACCACGTCCAGTTTTTCCAAAGGCAAGAACAGCTTTAACTTCCATTGGCCACTTCACAACCTAGTGCCGCGAAAACAAGTAGTACATTTTGAACGTCGATCGTACAGGACTTGAACATGAATATTTTAGTAACGTGTTTCTTAAAAGTTTATATGATTAAAACACGTATTATTTATGACAAAAGTAGTGTCTCTTTCTTAAATAGTGTTTTCTTTCCTCTGTTTGTTTTACATTTGCGTGTTTAAAGAAACCAGGGCACCCTCGTGACAGGTTTGAAAAGGAAGAGTTTTCGTGGATTAAATTGCCATTTTCGAGCTCTGTGAGTGATTGTACTTACTTAAACATACATCATGTAAATCATTCCAGGATTTCAGAAGTGGGGGTTCGACTCAATGAAGTTTAAGTTTTTAACAGCGTTGTACCTACAATCGTCGTACCTCGAAAAACAAAAAGAGTAAAGAAATCGGAGAAATTAGGCAGATCCGCCTCAGATTTAGGCGTTTTTGTTTGACTTCGGTCATTTTTCTATTGAAGTTGAATTCGGGAAAATGCAAAGCATATGAATATATATAAGGAGGTTTGGCAAATTTATAATTTTATAAAACCATAGTCAAAGCAGTGGCGCTATGTGGTTTTGAGTTATATATGCAGTACTCGCGAACGGACATTGCCCGTCTTCAACGGCACCACCTGTTTTGCTTGAAGATTATGCAAGGGCTGCAGAAAGTCACTTTTTGTTCTATTGACTACGGGCATGCTTGACATTAAATCAATTATTAACCGCCGGAAATTAATCTTTCTCGGACAAATTGCGTAGATTGCCTTGTCATTATTTAGCAAAACGAATCTTTGTCCACAGATTAGTAAGGTATTATAATATTGACAAACATTGTTTGGAATTTATTTCGGATTTAGTGAGGATATTGTGAAAGTATGGTTGATAAAAATGTGATCACAAACTTTCTTATACATGGAAGTTTCCCACGCAAATATCAATAGAAAGCCTTGTGAAATTTCATCTTGCTGATGACGTCTTTACTCGGGTCAGTGCTCTAATGACGTCATTCGGGCAATTTATAAAGGAGGATCATTACAGACAGTGCATGTTGCTGCTTAATAAAGCATTCATGAATAACGGTCACAGACTCAAAAATCCGTCTTTTGCGTGGGGCGTCAATCGTCTGCTGTGCTAAGGCCAAGCAGGTTAATATCACTCGTGAAATGAACAGAAAAAAATGTTATGGTACATTTTATATTATAAGAGTGTCATCGGACTTCTTAATACGTGTTTTCGCGCGTGAAAATAACTGTGTAGTTTGGCAGTATTATATTACTTTCGTTTTCTCGTTTTCATCACCGGTTGTGTGTATGTGTTTCATTTTTTGCTTTTTTGTTTTTCTTTGTTGTTGTTTTTGTTGTTGTTTTTGTTTTATTTTGTTGTTGTTGTTTCTGTGTGTGTTTTATTTTGTGTGTTTTTTTCTCCGATCCTTGAACTTATTGAGGTAAGAATCGTTGAAATGTTATCGCTTGGTTAATTTGATTTTGTATCACCGACTTTAATTAAGGTCTGTTTGCAACTTCATAGTTAGACATGTTAAGTCTACCTGACAAACATACTTGCTTGTGACCTTGACATGCATTCTAAACTAAATTACAATAAGTATTGCTGCAATTAGTACTGTATTTATTATTATTATTATTATTATTATTATTATTATTATTATTATTATTATTATTATTATTATTATCATCATAATCATCATTATTAAAATGAATATTATTATTCTTATGATTGTATTTTGGTTTATTAACGATAGTTTCAAAAATGTTTACGTCCATAACCAAACATGTGTCTTTATGTATTCGTTATATGATTGAGCCTTCATATTTCGTTTCGGTAAGAATTATAAATATGATTGTTTAGATGCTTACGGTAAATACCAACAAAATTAACTGGGGCTTTAATTACTTAATCAGCTGTTTTTTTGCAGTATTTTATCAGAACTATGTTAAAATAGCATTCGCCACATGATACATTAATTGAAATTGTATACTTTGTTTTCATTCAGTTATACTTCGTGTAATAAGCACGAGAGCAACTGTGCTTTAACATCGCCAATCACTGTTACGTGCTCTCAACAAAAAACCTTGCGTCCGTAGCGGCATTTTTTAAATTGTCATATAAAGAAAAATCGCAATAGACCGTTTTCTGGACCGTTGCTCATATTTAACTTTATTTACAGATGTTTTTATTTATGGGGGTGGTGTGCTAGATGGTAGCAGAATTACTGAGTTCCTTAAGCATTCTGTCAAGTCAGGACACAAATCCTTGGTAAGTACGTTTGGCATACTATGAACATATAATGTGAATATACATATAATACCTATAGATATAGTTTAGAACTTCTGATGTACATCTGCTTTCTAAAAAACACAGAATCTACGACTTCACGGTGTCCCGTAAATTCCCCCGTACTGTGATTTACTCTTTAGTGCTGTTGTTTAAGTATAGTATCGTGCGGCTGTTAAGAGTATTATGCAAGGGTATTGCATCGTTTCTCGAAAGAAATACACCGACAACCGACATACTAAAACAGCAATACAATCTCCAACCGAGTAGGATATATTTTATAGATATTCGACCTATACGACATGTTCTTTTTCTTACGGACAGTGGTTACCTCCCAACCTTTTTGCAGAGGCGGGTTTAGAAATATTGGAAGAATTATGTCGAGTTTAAACGGAGATTGCTGACAGAAAAGTACAATTAAATGTTGTTAACATATAAAGTTGTTACATTTACCGTTGCTTGATAAATTTAGGTCTAAGAAAGCATCTTTAAAACAGCTTAGACATATATACTTTTTAGACTGTAGTGAAATGTGAATATGTTTATATTTATAACTTGCATGTCCTTTTAAGAAACAGGACAAACTAAACCACTGTCCATCTGTTTCTATGTTAAGATATGTGACAGGGAAAGTGTCTGACACTTTTGTACACATTTCTTATCTATTTTCTCGGTTTGTAGGCACATTTAATATCTATTCAATAAAATACTGCATGTTCTTAACAAGCCTCCCAAACGCCATCATTTATTTTTTCTTGAAAATAAATTCTGGCTTAAGATATTTATCATGGATGCCTAGTGTCCCCAATAGTTAATTATGGGGTGTTTCTTCCTTTGAATACAGAAATCAGCACCGTTCTTTTAAAAAAAAACTGGCTGTATTAAAACTCCAGTCAGTAATAATAAACAGTCCTTCTTTTAAACCATATAGAAACCATTCACTTTCTAGTTTTGTTCAGGTAACTTAATCATCTGTCTAACCTAATTATGTTCTTAGTCCGAACGAACGGTAACTATTCCGTTCTCACCATGTACATATACCGTGAGTCACTTGGCTGGAAAATCTTCGTTGTCATTAATATGTGCATGAAGCATTTAATTGTCTCCTTGTATAAAATGACACGATAACTGCGCGAATAAAATTTAAAAACAAAACAAATTTGTAAACAACTTGACATTGAATAACATGTTTTTTAACTTCAGTTGAAGGGAAGCGTTAATTAAAACGGCACTTTCTTGCACCATGGATATTGGTTGCCATGAATTTTCATGAAAACAAACTTTTACCAGAGTAATAACACAACGCCACTATTAAGCAAAGCGGTAAGAGTGAAGGTGGATTACGACGATGTAAACCAGAGTTCTATTAGAAAGACAGACACGGAACTTTTTTGCCACAATAAATAATTGGTATAAGGCAATGGACATACATATAAATTTGAAATGGGAGTACTGGTGCATAAATTGTGGCATACATCGTGTATCCGAAAGATATAACATTAACGCAAAATGTCTACATTTGATTAAATTTGTAAGCATAGCCATTCAAAATATGACTATTGCATTATGTAAATACACCATGTTTACCTACGTCAAACCCTTCATTCATCTGCATATCCATCCATCGTCAAATTACCTCCATCCAGTGCATCCATCAATCGCATGCATTTCATCCATTCCTCCTTCCAAATATTTAAACATTACACACGTTACACCCATTACATACACATTACACAATTATTCACATTACGTATACTGCACACGTTACACACATTAAACCTGTTAAATACGCACATTACACACGTTACACGCAGTACAACCATTACGCACACTTTAAAACACTTTACACGCATTCGTTACATGAAGTACACAGGTTGCACACGTTACACACATTACACATGTTGCACATATTACACAGATTACTTATGTTATACACATTACATACGTTATGTATATTACACAACAAACGTTACACACATTACACTCGTTACACACACTACACACTGTACAGACGTTGCATACATTATGCATACACTGTACACACATTGCAAACATTGCACACAGTATACACGTTACGCATATTATACGCACACTGTATACACACATTACGCACATTGCACAAGTTACACACATATTACACACATTACACATGTTACACACACTACACACGTTGCACACAGTATGCAGCAAACATTACACAGATTACGCTCATTATATACGCACTGCACACATTGCATACATTGAACACGTTGAGCATCATACACATTACACATGCTATTCATTTATTGTTATTTTAAATTATGTGTACAGCTTTTTTGTTTTGATTGTATTCTGTAAAAGTATTATGTTGAGAACTGACTTTAAGCTTTTACTGTCACAGATGACACGGTTGATATGTCAACATCATATAGTCCGGCAACTGGATATAGTTACAGCGAACCCATCACCACAACCCCCTCCTCCCAACTTTTTCTTCATGGGTGATGTTTGTTAGGGTGTACCAATAAGCAATAGAGTACAAAACACACACTTACAATCAGGTTGCTTATCAATTTTACATACTAAACTCAATAATGAAAGTTCTATAGAAATTTAATGCAAAGTCGTAAAATATCGAAAAAATCAATTAATAACATATTTGATATTTGATATTTGATAACTTGTGTCTAGTAAACTTTTAAAATTGTTCAGTTTGTTTGAATATGGCTTTTAAATGAAATAACTTCTAAAAAATCGAAATTAAAGTATATGTTTAAATTCTCAGTGAAATATATGAATATCCATGTTGGCTAATTTGCATAATTATTATTTTCAAACCTAAGTTTAGTTATAGCCTCCCATAAAGGAATGGTACAGATTAAGAGAGGTGTCTATTTAACTTTTAAAATTGTTAAGTTTGTTTCAAAAATGCTTTTAACAAAATGAATCTAATTATCTTTCTTAAAAATAAAGTCTCTGTTTAGATTCTCATTAAGATATATGAATATTCATTCTGGCTAATTTGCATTAAGTAATTATTTCAAATATAAGTTTAGTGATAGAAAGGAATGATACAAAAAATTCAAAGTTATGGCTAGTTATAAGCAGACTTCTAGCCAAATTATGCATTAAAATTGAAAAAGCAAAATTTTTGTTCGAAAATAAATTAAAAAAACTCATACAAAAGTAACAAAATGAACCAAATCATATGAAACTTAGACCAACATCTGTTACACAAGTAGTGGTATCTATATAACTTTAAAAACTGTTGAGTTTGCTTGAAAAGTGTTTTTAAATGAAAGGAATCTAATCAACTTTTCAAAAATAAAGTGTATTTTTAGGTTCTCATTAAGATTTAATATTTATAACTGCAAAATTGAAGAATTGACATATGACCATAATGGCCATTCAATAACCTTTAATAGAGTACCAGTACCAGTTTTATACTTATATCACCATTTTTAGAAAAGTAATAACATTTTTGCTATTCATACCCTTCTATCAAAAATTCAAGATGGCTACCATGGAAATCATTAGTTTTTATACAACCCAAATGAGTTTATTTTTGAGTACATAAAATATTCTGTTTCTAGACCCCCTAACGAAGATGTTGGTACCCATGAAAAAGTCTAGGGCTGTGGCAGGGGTATAGAGGGGGTTCGCGGTAACCATATCCAGCTGCCGGACTATTTTGGATGCCCCTGCGGCGGCATACCATAGTACTATAGTAATACAACGAAGGGTGAAGTCGTTCATTATGCTCTAATTAAGTAATCAATCAAAAGTCAGTCGTATATCGGATAATGCAATATATGACACAATATCAGGCTTTTGCACCGTGCCATTACTAGATGTACAATATCGATTTCAAGCTTCTTTATCAACGCTGTGTGTTTGCCATGTCTTGTTTACTAGTATCTATATATTATATCCAAAATATGGTACTTCATACAATAATCATGTAAGTGGTTCATGATGTAAACACATTTAACATAATCACTCTTTACACAGTAAACTACTTTTCAATGACTAAAATAATGTTTTCAAACACGCACTTCAATTATTATCGTTCATGATCTTTCTTAATCTTTTTCAGACTGTAGAATGGCCTTTCTCTGAACGTAAGTGTTTTGTATACTGTCCGTCTGATGTCCATCACACGGTCGACCATCCAGAGTGCTTGTCCGATAATAGACATCATCTACTAGATTGGCTCGATAGATTTCTCGATATATGTGTATTATATTAAAGCAAATCAGTGTACAGTACAAAAAGTGTACAGTTCTGGATACGGTGTCCACTTGAAGCTTCCTTCACTGTCTATAGCTTGTTTGTTTAATGGATTTATCATCCCACCAACACTATTTCAGATATCTGGA
Source organism: Sinonovacula constricta (assembly GCA_007844125.1). Classification (NCBI taxonomy): domain Eukaryota; kingdom Metazoa; phylum Mollusca; class Bivalvia; order Cardiida; family Solecurtidae; genus Sinonovacula; species Sinonovacula constricta. Next base: position 28,715,211 of record CM017573.1, on the reverse strand, counting down.
GACGTGTCTACTTGAAGCAGATATAGTTCTTCCTTCACTGTCTATAGCTTGTTTGTTTATAGGGTTTATCATCCCAGAAACAGATATAGTGCTGCCTTCACTATCTAGAGCCTGTTTGTTTATTGTGTTTATCGTTCCCTAACAACATTTCAGTTATCTGTAGTCGTTGTCCACTTGAAGCAGACATAGTGCTTCCTTCACTGTCTATAGCTTGTTTGTTTATAGGGTTTATCATCCCAGAAACAGTCTTTCAGTAATATGGAGGCGGTGTCCACTTGAAGCAGATATAGTGCTGCCTTCACTGTATATAGCTTGTTTGTTTATAGGCTTCATAATCCCACCAAAAGTATTTCAGTTATATGGAGACGGTGTCCGCGTGAAGCAGGTATAGTCCTACCTTCACTGTCTATAACTTGTTTGTTGAATGGGGTTATCATCCCACCAACAGTATTTGAGTTATATGGAGACGGTGTCCTTGTGAAGCAGATATAGTACTGCCTTAACAGTCTATAGCGTGTTTGTTTTTTCGGTTTATCGTCCCTCAACAGTATTTCAGTCATCTGAAGACGGTGCCCACTTGAAGTAGATATAATGCTGCCTTTACTGTGTATAGCGTGTTTGTTTATTGACTTTCTCGTCCCACCAACAGAATTTTAGTTATCTGGAGATGATGTCCACTTGAAGCAGATATATTGCTGCCTTCACTGTGTATAGCTTGTTTGTTTATAGGGCTTATCATCTGAACGACAGTATTTCAGTTAAATGGAGACGGTGTCCTCGTGAAGCAGACATAGTGCTTCCTTTACTGTCTATAGCGTGTTTGTTTATAGGGTTTATCATCCCAGAGACAGTATTTCAGAAATATGGAGTACCGTGTCCACTTGAAGCAGATATAGTGATGCCTTCATTTTGTATAGCGTGTTTGTTTATTGGGTTTATCCCCACCCCTTCAAATAGTATTTTAGTTATATGGAGACGGTGTCCGCGTGAAGCAGATATAGTGCTGCCTTCACAGTCTATAGCTTGTTTGTTTATTCGGTTTATCATCCCACCAACAGTTCTTCTTTTATATGGAGACGGTGTCCACTTGAAGCAGATATAGTGCTGCCTTCACTGTATATAGCTTGATACCACACACAATCAAAATATCCTAACATCCAAACCGTTGAAATACTTCTACAAATGCTTTACCATAAGCAATAGAACTATACCACTACTGTTTTTAACATTTTAACATTTTGGTGTATAGCAGGCCGGGATCGAGCTCAAGGCCTCCCGTGCGAGTAGCCGACTGTCTACCGATTGCTCGAAAATATCAGGCGCTGTCTTTAATGTAATGTATTAAATATAAAAGAAACCGGTTTTTTTTTTGGTATTTTAAATAGAAAGCCCGTAAAATGCAGACCAATAATATAAAATGCATTTAGATGCCAAGCTAATTACCGGCCAAGAAGGGTGGTCGTTCAGTGTCGATATTCATAAATTGTATATACATCCACGTCATGATATAATGTTTCATTCATGATATTTTTAAAACCTTGAACATGGTTTTAAACTATAACAAAAACATAGTGTTTTATGTCAATGCTGCTTTTGACAGCCAACGATGCATTAAATCCGTGTTACTAATTGCGTCTTGGGGAACAATGCAACCGGGATTGTGATGCCCAATTTTTCTCTTCCATTGTGGGCTAATACATTGCCAATGTCGACCATTTTAAACAGTCGTGCACACTTGTTCAGCATAGTAATTTAGTTCGTTATTACAATTGATATTAAAATAATATAGTTCAAATCTTTCTGGATACCATGCGTATACATTTGATTGCAATATAATACTAATTTTCTAGTAGTTTTAGCCTTTCAGAAGAATTAATGTAGTACTATCGTTTTTTTAAACAATATGTATTATATTCGTTTAAGTCGGTAATACATGCATATAGCTAAATATGGGTTGATTTTGGAACATATTGTTTAATAAATAAATTAAATTGCCATTCTTACTTGCATAAAAGCCCATTGCACTTTGTGAAATTGCTGTATGATTATATTGTATAATATGCATAACTAAATCAGTGAAAAAAAATGTATTTTAGCACTATTGCTATTGGCGTTCGCTTTTTTGCTTCATTTTTATATCCATGTAACGCTATTCAGTGTATTTGAATACATACAAATATTTCCCTGAAGTCGATTTGAGAACAAATGGACAGACATGTTGTTTTTACAGGTGCAGGTCAAGATCAAGATCAACAAAGCTTGTATTCAACGGCTGTCATGGCAGCAGTCAAAACATGGCTAACTACGAATGATAAATACAAAAGTGTATGTTATATGTTCTCTTAACTTACTGGTTTAATCACAATGGGCATAATCATCATACACCTATAGTTCTATGCGATTATTAATTAATGATGTTTTTGTTCTTCAATAAATAATTTCTGGAATTCATTTGATTTTGTCTCGTTTAACAACTTTTTTCCTGTTGCTGATAATTTAGGATACTGATAAAACATGATCATAACATCCTAAAATTGAAATCAGGGTGCCTGTTACTTTGGTTTCATGTAAAACAAGAACATGAACAACTAAAGCAACTAATATAGGATATTTTTTTATGAAGTCAATTCAAAGGAAAGGATAACTAAACATTTTCCTAACATCTTAAACTTTAAAAGAGTGGGTGTTAATTTGCTTGAAAGTCAGTATGTTGAACTATACTCCTCCTGCCAAAGAAGTTTTTTAAGTAGAGGGTTTATGTGGCAGTGACGGGATGTCCTGGTAATTATGCAGCAAAGGTATTTTGTACTTTTTAAAGTGTGTTCATAATAGACATAATTTGTATATTTGAGGGAACTAGGCGTTTCTGTTGTGTTCAGTCATGCTTCAAATGTTTACACTACTATGGTTATTGTTATCAACTATATATTTAATTGATTATATAGTGAAATACAGGTATACCTGAAATGCATGTTTATCAATAAATAACGCCGCGCAGAAATATCCTTTAATGATGTGGAAAAGGGGCGAACAGAGGGGGTTAAATGTTATTAAATTAGTCTTCCACTGACTATTCATACTATACTAAGCTAAGATCTTTGCGATATGCCATGTGGGAATTCTCTGCCTTCTGCTGCTATATGCCAGATTGTGACTTAGGTAATACATATCGTTGTAGTATTAGGTTACCACCAGCGTTCTGAAAAAGGTGCAATCGGTATTTACATTAGGAACACCTGGGTGTTATGGTGACGAAATTAAAAATAACTGGGTGTTAATTTGAACTATTTAATTATACATTATATACATACCATTAATCGCTTACATATCCAAGCTTGCAACACCAAAACTGCGCTTCAAGCATTTTGATTGTTCAGCTGTAGTTCAACTTAAGGCTACTAGATGTAGTTTTACTTAAAACTATTTGCATAATGCATATAATGAGAAAATAAGGATGCATGTCTTTGGCTTGTTCTGGGTGTAATGACAAGTTGATATTTAGACCATCAGATCTTACTTTTCTTAAACCTTGTCAGCCAGTTCTGATTATGAGCAACGGAAGTATTAGCAGTTCAATTATACAAGGCTAAGTTGTGTCTTGGCCTAGAGGTGAACCTAAGGCACGTATGGGGCCAATGTTGTACATAAAGCAGCTAATGGGTTAATTTGCTAAGTAAGAGACCTCACGGACAAATGTTAAATCCAAGATGCTTTAGCAACATTGTAAATAAGACTGATAATACTGTTCTGACTACATCATAGTATTGTGGCATATGCCTATACAATTGAGCGACTTATTGGAAAACAAGATTGATCTGCTCTATATTATACAAGGCTAGGGCACATCGCCGCACCGGATTGAAATTTAGGCCAACGGTGTGTAAGTAAGGTAGATAATACTATGTCTTGATTTGTGGAATATGCCTATACAATTAGGCGACTTATTGGAAAAACGGGTCTTCTTTATATTATACAAGGCTAAGGTAAACTGCCTGTACATTTCACACACATTCACAGTATCGTCACACAGACCTATATATGTTTATATAATTAACAACCTAGTATACCTGGTTGTTCAGCCTAGTTGTTCAACTAGATCAAAACTAGCACTGTGTAAGATATATGTGTACTGGTTTAAAAGGTTTGACATAGGCATGTTAATTATCGTTGCATAAATAATTCTTTAAAGATACGACCTGAGTTAACAAATAATTAACAGAATCACTTTATGTATTTATGGTAAAAGAAGCATATACATTTTAAAACTGTAAATTATGTTATGACTTCATTATTTAGCTTGTTCGACTGTTTCACTCAAGTTTACTTTCAGTTTGACAAGATAATCTTCTGGGCAAGGGATGATGCTTGTTATGACAACTTGATGGACTTGATGCCAGAACATTTTCCCGTCTACCGTCTAGGTAAATCCTATTAACATAACATACACAGATTGTGGGAAAATGTCATCCAAATTCTGTAATGCAATTTATAGAACTTCGGGTCATGGAATTTAAGGCACTGTATTCAAACAAAGTCCACTAAAAATGCTGCATGAGAGAGAGAGGGAGAGAGAGAGAGGGAGAGAGAGAGAGAGAGAGAGAGAGAGAGAGAGAGAGAGAGAGAGAGAAGTAAATGCGGTTACATTTTTGGTAAAATTGGAGAAATATTCCGCATCATTTACAAACTTGGCATACACGTTCGCATGAGTTCCAACCCAACTAACACTATCGCGATAATGATACAGACTTACGAATAGTGATACCGAATTAATTATTTTTACCACGACATTAGAAGGAGTCCATGTTTTTCATCACGTGGTTGATATCACTTTTTGAATCAACTAGTGTGTAGAGGTTTGAAAGTTGCTTAAAAGCAACAATCAAAATAAATGCATGTAATGTTTTCGTAGATACCTTTTTAAATATTAACATAATAATTGTTCACATGTATGACTTTAATTTAAAAGTCTTTTAATCGCATTGCAGTTATATTTTATTTTATATTTGTTTCATCACTTTCTGTGTGCTTATTTCAAACGTCTTTTTAATCAATACGCTAACCATTTATTTGTGTTCTTTCCATCATTAATAGGTTCTGGGTTTAACTTTTATTGCTGAAGAACGTGTTCGTACTTTTTAAAGTACGGTTTATAAGTCTATTTAATATGATTTTTCATGATATCAAAATTCAAAAAGGGACAGAAATTGTAGCAGATATCTGGATTTCAAATTTCTCTACTTTGACATAATCTCGCATGCATAATGGATATCGTTGAGATTGCTTTATTCAGTGATTATTGCTTTAAATATTTATTTTGTCGTAACCTATGTGTTCAAATTTTATCATTCCAATGTCTGACGTGTTGCTTTACCCTCCTCGCAGATACAAATTTGTGTACGGTGGCGGTAAAGGTGATAGTAACTGTGTCAGCATTATTTCCTACTGATGGTATCGTAGACTGACTCGTATACATTACGGAAAGCAAGATACATGTATGTAAAACCACGATGTTACCTGTATAAACATTTATTTGAATAAGAAATAAGCAAGACATGGGTACATATCAACGTCGAAGTAATGTGTAACCACATCACTGTCGTGTTTTAATTATATTTCTTTGTTTGATTGTTTTCAAGTGTTAACTGTTTAAGTGTAATGCATGTACGTTTGGTTACTCCGTCGAATGAGTTAACATCCAATCCATCGATACGCACACTTCAGTTTTTCTTTATGTCTTCGATGGCAGTTGTCTTAACACACCGACATGATTTCTTAACCCCTTCTTAACACTGGGATGGCCGTATTCCTTCAAAATATTTTCCAGCAGGTACTTTCTTCTTATGGCGGCAGATTTCCATGATTCTTCTCACTATCGTCATGTCCTGATGACTGCAGATCTGAATCCGTTTTCTTTATGGATTTGTACGTTTTGTCTTTAAGAAACGTGTGCAGCCTTTCAGAATAAGATGATCGATTGCAACAAAGTTTAAACACGGAACCTATTACTGGTGGAAATAAGGCTGAAAAATGGTTAAGGTATAGATTTAAAAGAGGTTTAAAATAAAAGCAAAAAAATGATGACAAAACTATAAAGTAGTTTTAGTGAAATAGATGATAACTGTTATGCGATTAACGGAGTTTCACATTAAGATCATACAATTCTATTAACGTAATTTATCTGAATACATTCAAACATGTGAACAATTAATATAAAAGTTTTCATTAAGTATCTACTAAATAAACATTGTATTCATTTTGATTTTTTTTAACTGTCAAATCTGTACAAAATAATTTAATCACAAGGGATATAAACCACCCAATGAAAAATAATTAATTCATAATCCCAAGAAGCCTGTAACATGATCGCGATAGTGTTAGTTGGATCGGCGCGCATATTTATGTATTCAAAGCAACTATAAACGTTAGGGTCGGAACACAGGTCGATTGAAAAAAAATGTTGTCAGCATATAAACATATATAAATAACCGTTTACTGTTTTAAAAGCTCTTATAACATGAACAGATCAGTCACTACTAACACAACTACCAATACAAAGACGTCCACTACTACTAGCACAATCACTAATAACCACACGACCACCAACACACTTTCTACATCTAACACAATCACTACATTCTGCACAAGTCAAATGTGCACTACATATGTGTTTATCTGAAACTATAAATAGCACAGCAGTACTTAATTCATGTACACTTTGTTAGAATAGGAATAGGGTTTAACAATTTTTAAAACTTACTTAGATATTGTGGAATATCCTAACATAGATAGCAGCGTGTGAGAAACAAAACACCATGAATTGTCTACATGCTATGTTTGATTAAATAGCACAGACATAGTCATGAACGAAGGTGATGGTCTTTGTTCAGTTAAACTCTAGCTTTCTCTGGATTCATTTCTATATCCTAGATGACTAAACGTTACACTTAACTTTATAAACTGAAAACTATGTTCTTTATAAATAGATATCACGCATAACATACAACGTATTAACTCACTTATGCTTTGAAGAGCGTATATAGTTTTCATGAACGTTCATGTGTTTCTTTACAAAGCATGCGTTAATTATTGTAATTATGTGTACGTAACTTTGGCATTCTAATTATGTAATATGTGTGTTCACCCAAGTAGAAATAATGTTGATACAAAGCAAAGTTATTACATAATGTGGTTAATAATTACACATTGGACAGACGTCAAAATGTAACTTTACAACAGTTGCTGTCAATTGAAAGGTAGTATGTTAAACAATATAAGACCGACATACCAGAAAATATCAAATGCCTTATTATGAAAAGCAAGTGTTCAATATAATCCAAAATGGATACTTATATTTAGTACATCTGTGGGTAAGGAAATGGTCAGAAAAATACTTAGTCTGAACATACTTTTTGTTTTGCGGAATGTTCGAAAAATAAAGAATCGGGCAGGACAAAGCTCATGGATTTCTAAGAAAGAGTTTAAGAAACTGAATAAATACTAGCATATGTACACATTTAATCTAATTGTCAGAAAAAAGGGTGTTTGTGTGTTTTAATAATAGCGAAATAAATATTCGTTGAATCAAGCGTCAAGTGTTTGTATATGTAACAGATAATATGGTATTGTTTCGAATATTGATTTTTTGTTCTGACTAATCCATATCTTGTTGGCAGAACCAGACACTCCACTTGAGGCTGGGTTTAAACGGGTGATCGAGGAAATTAGAGACTCGACCAAAAAGATATGCGATGCCATAGCGGGGAAAAATGCTGAGCAGACTGAGCAATTGGACAGCAAACGGAAGACAAAGAGGCGGGATAAACCAGATGAACAAGATGAAGCATCCGCTATTAAGAAAATAAAAGAAGAGAACTAACCTTTCTTGAAAGCATGTGAAATAAGTCACAATGAACATTTGATAGTGTTTCCTATTTTTTGTAACGTAGTTGTAATGTGAGATGTTGTAGTAAAGAAGACAAGGTTCAACAAAGGACATCACATGTGTATTTTTTTTTTGCGAAATGTTGCTTTAAAAAAGACATACAGTCAAACTTGACCATGCGACCGCCCCTAACAGGCTACTCCCTGCTCCGTACGACCACTTCAAAGCTGCGCTTGTAAATTCGATTCTTTAATTGCAACGTAATGAAGGACCAACTGTGTCACACATGCTGTAAATGGACCCCAATTGACGACCACTTAAACATCGTCGCTTATCACACACGGCCGTGCATTGCGCATACTTGACTGACTTGGACAAAGTGTCACGTTTCATCAAACCTTTTAACCAAAGCAGCTTTGCTATTTTTAGGACTCTATTTGCTAAAATAAACTTTTACTCAAGAAAAATAATGTATGATCTTAAGAAACCAAGTTAGTCCTGTATCGTGTGTGGTCTTTTAATATAGGTTTGACTACAAACACAACTGTAACAAACATATATAACAGAACGTTAATGTAACAATGTTTTGGTACAATACAAATGCTTTATTGACAGTCGAATTATTATTGCTGTGGAATCTGTCTGTTTTTGCTTTGTGTTTTATGTTGTTTTTAAAAATATAGCCATAATATTTACTCTTAATTGCTTATTTCAAATATAAGAAGTATACTATAATGAATTTTTGAAAATGTTTACCTATTTTTTCCATATTGTGTATTGTTTGTGATCTTATAATAAACACACTACAGATGCTGTATAGCAACAACAGCATTGTATGTATTTTGTTTTAACTATAATGCGTTACAGAATAGAAACTATTGTCGTGAGACAAAACGATACAGTAGACTAGATCCACAAATAATACAGTATACTAGATTTTTAACTAGCACAAAATACTAGGTCTAACATAGTACACACATACTAGAACTACTTAAGTGTCCAGTGTATCAATGTCTTGTGTACTGGGTACTGAACAGCTAACATATTTTAGAATGTTTCTATGTCATCAGCATTAGTTTGCCCACGTAACAAAAATACAAAAAAAAACAACAAAAAAAAACATAAATGCAAATATCACATATTCACGCTTTGTCTATTGATGTGTCACGTGTGGGCGTTTTTCATTAATTAAACCTTTTTTACTATGAAATGTCTAATTAAGCGAAGGGCTACTATATTGCAAAAAAAAAACTCTACTGCATCTTGGAAATCTTGAAATGCACTCTACTTAAAGATGGTGGTGTTAATCATTAAGGATCGGAAAGTATAAAAAGCTATTGAAGCTAGATGGGTTGTTTGTTTTTTTGTTGTTTGCTTTTGTTGTTTTTATTGTTGTTGTTTTTAGTAATATTTTATTTTTCATAAAGATTATATTAGTTATGTTTGATATTGTCAGTTTTAAATTCACACATAGACATTGTGTATCGATAAATCATTCCAATTGTACTCAGCATTGTTTTATGACGTTTCATTTGTAAAAACAATGTAGAATAGTTTCATTTTATTATTTACATTATGAACATAATTACCTTTTTGCTAAATATATTTCTTACAATTTTTTCTTGGTGACAAGTACTCTGTGGCAAATTCTTGATTTAAACCACTGTTGGTGGGAATCTTTAGCACATTTAAAATTTATGCTATATATTTTTAGTAAGTTATTTTTTATGGTAAACAGTGAAATTATTTCTTAAATATGCTGAGATCGGAATTATATTATTACTTATAACAACCTATCGTAGATATTTTCCGATCCTTGTTTATTTGCGTTGCCAATTAAAACCACCAACGGCATATTCGGGTGACTTATTTTACTATCAGTAATGTCTATCCACTTGCCCTTTAAGTATTTCTGTACAGATATCGTTACACGTCTATGTTATAGAAAATGTGTTATATTCTCATTTACATTTATAAGACCACCTAAAGATAGAAAAGAGCCATCTTCTATGCCTCGTATACTGTATATACACTGTACATAGCTTTTTTCCACAGAGTTATTTTGCATTTTGATTTATTGCAAAATATGTTTGCTAGCTACACACATCTTAGCAAAAAAGGTTATCAATAAAAGCCAGATCCGTTTTATGTATTCTGGACCCAATTCAAGCAAGTACAATATTACCAAGTTGTATTTTAATATGTCTACTGTATTATAAGTTTACTTATTCGTGTAATCTTTAAAGAGACTGAAGAATTCCAAATAAAATATTCTTAACTCTTCTGGGTTTTCCATCTCAAAGAAATGTGAAGAACATAGTTTAACGTTTATTTACTGTGTCAGGCTTGGATTAAAAATAGATTTTATTAGATGTTTAATGAATATAACAGTGCTAGATTTTATTTTATTTTTTTCTGTATGGGGTTAGTATTCGTTTAGACTTTATTGCATGTATGTATTCTAGATCTTATTTTCTTTCTAACTGAACCTGGTAATTGACTTAAGGTGTGTTGTAAATTTGATACTAACCATTGTAAGCTGTGTTGGACAGATTATGTTATAATACCGTAGTATTGTATATCTGTTTTTAGGCTTCCTGTCCAAACATTTTTTGATTTTCTTAATATTAATGCAAAAGGTCGGAGATTTTAGTATATAGTTTAAGCTTATTAAGCGTTTTAAATGGGTTGATAATATTTTTTCAGAGTCGTCAAAAAGAGAGTTGTGACGTCTAGAAGTTGAGGAATGTTACATTAGTTATTTGATGTTCGCTTTGTATATTGGCTTTATCCAATAAAAGTAGCCAGCACCTCTGCACAAACTACAACTTTGTATGGAGATAGTGGGTTACATTGACAACACAACCAACGCTGAAGACAGAACCATTTAGTTAAATGGCCAATAACCATGCAATAGGATTTGATATTTGTAAAAAATATGTTTTTTTCTCCACTTTTTAAAATAAGGTCAAAGGCATTTTTTTATCAATACAAGTCCAAGAAAGAGATTCAAGTGTTTTTTTGAGAAATCGATTTGTAATAATTAGGCAGTATCGTATTATTTTATAATAGAACATTGCGTCATATAGATGTCTGCTTTCATCTCCAATAACCATGTCTAGAATAAAACCAGTTTTGTCCACTTTATTAATTTTGTCCAACACTTTTTGGGGGTCTGTTTGCAATGACTGAAGATGAGATTTTATATGTGACATTTAGTAAGATTGGTCCCCATTTTTTATTTCGTGTATTTTTCCTTCTTTAAGTATGCATGCGATTATCCTTATTTATACAATTCAGAATTTATTTGAAATCTACTTTATTTTCAATAAAATAATAACACTATAATAATTTCTAAACCTCTTTAGTTAGAAGTTACTAAAAACAGTAAGACCTTACACATAATAAGTAATATCCTATGTAAAATGTAAATCATGAAAAAAATACGAAACACCTCCCCTTGTTTAACACAAAGACCTTAGGGACGTTAAAGAATATGCAGTTACATGAGTATTATTAATAATAAAGTGGAAACTATCTTGTTGTGAGGTGCTGGCTGTTCGTTGGGTTAAATGTAAATATTGTAGTTCTTGTTAAACTAAGAGTCTCTACTATTAAATTAACTGTAAAATGTAACACCAGAGAAATAAGCAGTTAAAAATAACTAAAATGTTATGCTCTGAACATTGTATGACTTCATGTACCTGTGTGGTTACATAGTATTACTAATATTTTATTAAATGTTTGCAGTGGGTTGTTTTATATATTGTATAATATGTTTACGGATTGCTTATTTGTTTTGCTTTTTTGTGTGTAATAAAGTGTACCTTGGCTTGATTATTTGTATACTTTATGAAGGGCCTGACACAACTTGCCATTTAATGAAACATACATGTTTAACGAGTTCAGGGAAGATGATAATAAGTAAGCCTTTGTTGAGTTGAAACAAATGTTTGTTTTAAATGACAACGCGTGTCAGATTCCTTTTACCGTTCGATTTTTAACGTCAATATACTATTTTGCGAATAATCTTAACATCACTACTTGGTAAAAATAATGCTTTGACACAATCTGTATCATGATGACATCGATGACGTCATCAATCAAAAAGTTGTATAACACAAATTCTGACACTATCAGTAGTTTACCTCTATAAAGGTATAACATTCTGCCTTGGTAAAAAAAAGTGTACTGTTCAGGACTGTTTTACTGCGATAGAATAGCGGTCTTTTACTTTCACTAAATATATTCGTACCAAATTGACATGTTTTCGTTTACATGACATTCCACCGAACCATTACCCTATCATGGAAAGTCATGTTTTTTGTGATTTAGTAAAATTTGACGTTGCTAATAGCATAAGTACACAACTGTGTGCAATTTCGTCGGTTGTTGATATTAATTTAGATAAAAGAATAACCGGAAATATGCAGGGATGAAATAGAAAAGCAAAACAGGGGAAACAACTTAACAACCTTGCGTAAATTGTAGTCCTCATTTGCGTCCCTTTTGAGCCAACATTTCTTGTAGAACGTGTTAGAACGTTGTAGAACGGCCTTCGTGATTAAATTAATAAGAATCTGAACTTGAAACCGTGATGGGACGGTATAGAAACTTTATAGAAAACAAGGGGAATTTTGTGTTCAAAGTTGAGTATCACTGCTTCATTTGTAACATCATTCTAGGAAGAAAAAGCGTCTTGTGATAAACACACATACTCACACACACAAATAATAGCTACACGTCATGTAAACTTTAAATTCCTAAGTTTAAATATGCACAATTTATGTTGCTAAATAGATATGTCTTTTACAAATTTCTTTTTTATATTAAACTTTATTTTGGCTGTAAAAGAGAATGAATTATAAGCAATTCAGTTATAGTTCGGACCAATGATAAAATATGTTCTACTTACAAATAATGTAAACAAATATCTAATTTGATTTAGTTATTTTATCTAACTTCTTAAAACAATTAGTATGGACTTATAATATCTCACTTGTATTTTTTTAACAAAATATAATTAGGAAAGCGGTCCACTCTTATCAGTGTCTTTGTTCGGTAATTTATTAAGAGGAAGGTGAGCCTAACCAAGCCTACTACTCACAAAATGAAAAAGGTGAGTGAATTTATCAGTCTGAAAGGTCTGTACGTTTTTTGCCGATTTTTGGTCACATCAACTTGGCTCCAAACCTTGAGAGTGTCCTAATGGAGTTGTTTTGGTTAAAAGAGAATAAATGTGGTGTCTCTTTTTGGAAACCACTTTTACCATTTTAAAGATTTAGAGTTAGGCAACACGTGCCCACCTCTTCACAGTGAATATTATATTTACGACTTACGAAAAATGTTTGAAGGAAACGCAAACTGCAATATGGATTTAAACTAGCTTTGGATGTATGCAGATTAATGTGAATGCTGTGGGTGGAGTAATATAAGTATGTACTCTAGTTAATTATGTGAGTTATGTAATTATCAATCAATTTTTGAACTTAAAGAGTTAAACTAAAGTATTAACTTTTATTAAATGATATCGATTAGCATAATGACAGTTAGGCTAATTATCATATTTAAATTAATTATAATGATTGAAAACAATGTATATATGTGAATAAATGATAAGAGAGGCGAAAAGAAAAGAATGGAATTTTATATAAGTGTGCGTAAATACGGAGAGTCAAATTGTAAAAAGTGGAATAAAAGTAATACTGTATAAGTGGGATCATAAAACATGTACACATAATCTCCTTTAACGAGCACAAAGGTAGAAATATATGTTTCCAGATGTGCGCGTCTAAGTTAGGTTATTGCGGCTAGTGTATGGATGAGTTGGAGAACGCCGGTCTGCGTTACATACACATAGAATAGAATAGGACACAATTTGACACTGATTCAGCCAAACACTTGATTATGGTTTATCTGATCTTACTGTCGAAAATAATTAACATGCATTTGTTTAATCTACAACGTATTCAACGTCAAAAGTTCCGACAGCGTCTACAGTGATATCAGCTACAAATAGGACCACAGCCTTATCACAGTCTACAATGGTGATGACAATGTTAAAGTTTTTAACGGCAACAACGTCAACGACATCAAAATTATCTACGTCATCATCGCTGATAACGTCATTTACGCCAAATCAAGCACGTGTCTTCACAGGAGAACTTCTGCTCGTTGTCGATTATTCTCTGTATCAATAGTAAGTTTACGATTAGCATGTGTATGCAGTTTTCAAGGCTGCTGCTGCTACTATTACTACTACTACTACTACTACTACAACAAGTACTACAACTACTACTACTACTACGATAACTACTACTATTGCTATTACTACTACTATTACTACTACTTCTTCTATTACTACTACTACTACTACTACTACTACTACTACTACTACTACTACTACTACTACTACTACTACTACTGCTACTACTACTACTACTACTATTACTACTACTACTACTAATATTACTATTACTACTACTTCTACTACTAGTTCTACTTCTACTACTAGTAATACTACTATTAATACTACTAATACTACCACTACTATTATTACTACTACTACAACTACTGCTACAACAACAACAACAACAACAACAATTACAAATACTACTACTAATACTACTAATACTACTACTACTACTTCTACTACTAGTACTACTTCTGCTACTAGTACTACTACTATTACTTCTACTTCTACTACTTCTACTACTACTACTACTACTACTACTACTATTATTATTATTATTATTACCACTACTACTACTACTACTACTACTACTACTACTACTACTGCTGCTACTACTACTACTTCTACTTCTACTATTAATACTACGACGACTACTACTGCTACTTCTACTACTACTACAACTACTACTACCACTACTACAACTACTACCACTACTACTTCTACTACTACCACTACTACTACTACCACTATTACTACTTCTACTAGTACTTCCATTACTACTACTACTACTCCTACCACTACTACTACTATTACTACTACTACTACTACCACTACTACCACTACTACTTCTACTACTACTACTTCTACTACTAGTACTACCACTACTACTACTTCTACTACTACATCTACCACTACTACTGCTACTACTACTACTACTACTACTACTACTACTACTACTACTACTACTACTACTACTACTACAACCACTATTACTGCTATTACTTCTACAACTACTACCGCAATTACTACTACGACTACTACCATTATTACTACTACCACAACTACAACTACGACTTCTATCACTACTATTATTATCGTCATTATATTCAAAATCATAACAATGCTACCATATTTTATATTGTTTATTCTGAGATAAAACTTATTTAAACGAGCTGTTCTATTACTGGAGCCGCTCACTTATGGAATGAAATTGCGCGGAGGCGGGGGGGGGAGGGGTGGGGGGAGGGGCAGGCGACAGTGAACATGTAGTTGACAACACAGGAAATCGCAATAGAGTGTAAGAGCTTGTTTAGTTCCCAGGATAGTCATCTTCTAGATGTCCAAGTGCTGACGATTATTCTGGTATGTTATGACGAAAGTAGTGACGTCATTGAAAAATAATTTCCCAAAGAATTTAGAAAAGAGAGAGAGAGAAGTATTATTTCTATTAGAAGAACTTGTTGACAAGAAGTGATATTAATGTTTTGACTAAATTAAAGAAAATGAGCAGAGAAATGTAAATGGTTGTAACATCGTGTTCATGTAAAGATGGAACTCGGGAACCAAAGTCCAACGTCCATCAAAGTAAATACACGTAACAATCCATATAGTGTGAATTAAATAACAACAAAAATACATGCACGGAGAGATTGGTTAAGTCTACTACAAAACCGTAAACATTGTTGTAATCATAACATAGCATATGGAATTGTATTTTTAACCAGTATGGTATCTGTAATAGATTTATTTGCATCCTAAATCGTTACAACTGATGTTGATTAATGCAAAATTTAGGATTACCTTTAGCATGGACGACTATTATCTTTCTCTATAGTTACTAGCTGTTCATCTACGTATCACGTCGTGCCATTTAAGGCGTGTTAAGGCCGGTGATGCTTAGGTATGCTTATGCGATTTAAATTTGTATAATTTATTCATTACTTTGTTCAATTTATCCATCATGCACGATATTTGTTTACGGAATTTATTATAATGTGGCGAAAAATATACACGCATATTTGCACGTGATACTTCTTGATTAAGAAAGGCTAAAGAGACCTCTCATAATGGTAAACGTATATATCTAGGCAAGATAATATAAACAAATGGTTAATAAATTAGGATTAAGCCGCTTTAGTCAAATTGGCATTAAATTTTGCATTTATACAACTCGAGAAGGATAACTTATCGTTTTATCCTATTGAGAATATATGACAAAGTCCTATGAGCATTTTAATATCTACCAACATTTGAAAAGGCACATTGCAAAGGTATTGCAAACTAAATGTAAAAGTAAGAACACATATGTGATGAGTCATTGAACCCAAAAAGCAAACCCAACAGATACCGCCTTGGAACTTTAGTTGGTAAAAAGAACCGACTGTGGTGCTTAAACCGGTTGTCTTTTTTTAAATAAGTTTAATAACATTAGAATATGCGACAATACTTATAAATCGTTGTATCTGCGCTTAATACAGTGATGTTTTCTGCATTTAATACTGTGGTATTTAAATGTAGGTACGAGGCGTTATGTAATTGGGATTGATGTCCCTTAATGACGTTGATCTACAGCCAATTAAGATGTATACTTTTACCTCAATTTTGGTATCACAGTCAAAATTAACTTGTTTATGAAGAATTTAAATCGGTTAATTTAGATATCCAACTAACTAAATTTGAATAATCTGCTCGTGTAGTACAGCACTATATACCGCTTGCAAACAATGTTGTTAAGGTCATGGAAGGCATTGTATCTAGGGACAATAATGTATCTGTCAATAACACGATGTCGTAGTTGTTCGGTAAAGCCATTTTCAGTGAAAAAGACCGAGTGTTCCGTTTTTTAAAAAAAAGTGTTGATTTCGATTATTGAAAGTTGAAGGCGTTAATAAGAATTCGCAGCCGTTTGGCAATGTTTTTAACAAAACAAACCGAGTATGCCGATGTTTTCAATGCAACTTGTTAAATACAAATGTAGCTGACATCAAGGAAGGAAGCAAAGTAGCATATCGTCCTGTTCACATCAGAGTTAAGATTGGTTTCTTTAAAATATTTATGCAATAAATCGACAGTATAAAAACTGTCCGCCGGTATAATCATCTTCTTGTTTACAGCGAATGTGATCTAGGGCGCCTTGGATGTCTCACATCCGTACTCTTTCTTGTCACCTATTTGCGGGCGATTTATTTCCGAGCGTCTTAGCGACTCAGATCTCTGTCACAGAGGCGCTTATTAAATAGCAGTATTTGGCATTTAAAACGCTACACTGTTCATTACTTTAGCGAACCTTTGATTCGAGCTAAAATCTGTTGTTTTGGTTTAAGTTTGGAAACAAATACTGACGTATAATAGTGTGATGTCATACAGGGTGCGCTAAAATGTGATTTCCGTTTAGGAAAGTTTTGCATTGTTCAGATCTAATTATTCTTATTATATTCTGGTTTTATGATTTTCCTGATCGGACTCATGTTCTTATTCACATGTCTAAACAATTAAACACTCAGGCTTTAAGAGATAGTTTATATTTGAAAGAGTTGTTAAGGCAATAGAAACAGAACCTTTTGCTAAGAGATCAGTTATTGTATATGGCTGATGATGAATTGTATTTATAACCAAATGGGGGTTATTCTTGGTGCAGGGAATGAGCTCGGTGTCCGTTTTCGGATATATATCTTGTACTTTTGGATATCTACTGTTTGTTAAAAGGTGTACGTGCCCACCTGTTCCGGTAAGCAGTCTGTACGAAACGTTAAAGAACAGGACAACAGTAGCAGCGGATTCGTGCTTAGCACATCTGGGTCAGGCTAGTAAGACAGATGAGCCACTTAGATGTGAAAATAATTCCGGTGAAAGCGCAAAAAAACGCTGACATAACCCTCTTACGATTTTTGCCGAATTAGGTAAACGCCAAAACGGTCAGAGATAGCCCACAAGTGAAACATGATTCGTGTTCAGCATACCTAGCATAGCCTTGCTTAGTCTCCCATCGCCTGGGTTCGAAACCCTTTAGGGCGTAATTTAATGTGTTAAGATTTTCCAGCTGACATGCGGTACGCCGGTGATTCTACTAAGACATTTGTCTGGGATCTTCCTCCACTAAAACAGCTAAAATTATAATTGGTCGTACAAACACAACCAATACTATCTAAGCCTACGAACAAATGCATATACTTTAAGGTACCCCACAATCTTTATACAAATGATGTTAGACTGGCTGGCTTGCCTGCTTGCGTCAGTGTATCTGTAGCACGTACCGATGATGTCCTTTTTTAGTTCATTGTGATAGTGACGGCACCAAATTGTACGTTGGTAATGCTGCTAACAAGGTGTGAACAGCTAAATCAATATGCGATATTTATAAAGTGATACTTCAAATCATATTTAATGTACTCTGTCATGTCAGTCATGCTGAAACAGTAATTACTTTTAGCAGACTACTATCCCACTGAAGCCACGATGCAGAGCGTTATGAGTGAACGTGGGTTCCGACGATGATATGAACCGAGACATTTATCTGAGTATTCCTCCGCCAGAAATCCTTGTATACCGCCATTAATCGTCGGAACCCACGCTCTGCTTCATGATGGCGGTGGTATATTAGGCTGGTAAAAGTTTGTTTTCATGATTATTCATAGCAAACAGTCTCCAATAAAAATGCGCCTTACATCGACGCTAGTCTCAAACTGAAGATGAAAAACAACATTTGTAAATGTCAAGATTGCCGCACTAACCCGATGTACACAAATTGCAATCGTTCTATTGGCTGAGTTTCCGCGCAGTTTTGAGCTTAGAGGCAAACAAAAATTGCATGCAAATATTCATGAGAACGAAGTTTTTTTTTGTTCTGGCCAAGTAACCCTGGGTATATGCATATAACGTAGATTCCGACGATGTCCGCAACTGTGATCAATTTTGTGTATTACCAGAACAAATAAATCAATCAGCTATTCTGTTCGGCGTTAATTAAATTAACAATCTTACAAATGACACGTTTGTGCCCGTTTATACACGAGCTCAATAATGCAACTATATGATAACAATAATAATTATAGTACTAATATTTAAGCAGAAAACAGAATTGTACGTCTCAATAATGATGCGTGAATAGTATATTTAGATATCGATATTGTTAATCTTATTAATTGTGTCATGGGTAGCCCTGGGACAAATACCGTGCGTTCGAGTTTCTTGAAAAGCGTTGTCTTACATTTTGCTCTACAGTGAAGTTTGAATATTATACAACTGTTTCACAAGATTCGTTCATAATTTCGTTCGGTTTATTTATCGTATGAACTTGGTCCCCAGGCTGTATGTGTTGAATACCGTGTTAACGACTTATGGAAAATATTCACAGGAAACGGACAATGTATTAATGATTTAAACTAGTTTTTGATGTATGTAGATTACTGTAGCCATGCGTGCTTTTTTTGCTCATACAGCTGAGTATATGTGAAGTAATTTAAGTTTCTACTAGAGTTAAACATGTGTGTTGTGTAATTATAAATCTGTTTTAGAATAATTATTAGTTAATTATAATGCTTGACGATAAACGTAATAATATCAGCTGTTGTAAATTTGTGAAATATGATAAGAGAGGCGAATAGCGAAATAAGAAAAGGACGAAACTTTATATAAGTGTTCGTATATACAGAGAGGCAAATTGTGCAAAGTGAAATAAATGGAATACTCTATAAGTGGGTGCATAAAAACACGTACAAATAATCTCCTTGTACGACCACAAAGGTAGAAATATAGGCACTTCAAACCAGCCTCGCTGCTGGGTTAAATCTTCTTTAACGACGCGGTTTTAGCTGTCTCCAGAGTTGCGCGACTAAGTAAGGTTATTGTGGCTAGTGTATGGATGAGTTGGAGAACGTCGGTCTGCGTTACACTACACATAGAATAGAATAGGACATACTTTGTCTATGATTAAGCCAAACACTTGCTAATGGTTTATCTGATCTTATTGTCGAAAATAAAAACTGCCTTTCTCGGGATAATCAACACGCTCTGTCGTCATGCGTTATAAAAATAAACCGGTATTCATTAATTAAAGAAAAACATTAATAAATCACGTTACAAAAAAAGAGAAACGGTAATATCAGTAATAAAAATGGAAGTAGAATCAGCTGCCAAGGTAATTCTGATTGCCACCACGTTTGTGCATTTTGCATGCGTTACATCGTTTGCAACGTCTACTTTGATAGGAATAACGACGCCAGCGTCAGCATTAAATGTATCTGCGATGAGTTCGCAAAGACCGACTTTCTTAAATTGGTGTGTACTTTTCATCAGTCTGGCTTTGTGGCTGCTGACCGGCTTTCTTGTCTGTCTTTACCTGTCTGCCTGCCTATCCGTATTTCTTTCTGTAGGTATTTGTGTCAGCATTGTTTGTAGTGTTGTCATCTTTGCTGTATGATTCTGTGCCATCATGCCTGTATTTGTCCCTGGTATCCGTTTTTCCCACATGTTTTGTTATCGTCCGAACAAAAATTGTTCACTTATATTTTTAAGAAAAATTAAACCATATGTTGCCTTTACTGTTAACTCATTGTTCATACGACGGCGTGAACACATAACATACCTCACTCTGTCAATATTATCTTGATAGGCACCTGCAGCATTGTAGAAGTAGAATCGCCGATTGCTTAGCCTGTCACAGCGTGGGTTCGAGTCCCGGTAGGACGAAGGACTTATTATGGGAAGATCTTTTTAGCTGACCTGCGGTGTGACGGTGGTTCTACCCGTCTTTTTGTTTGAGGTTTTCCTCCCAAAACTAGTTGTGTGTCGCTAACATGAGCACAATTAGTGGCTCCGATGTCTTTACCGTCGTATCTCAAAGGATATGTTATATTATTAAAATCTTAAAAGGAACATTAATTACACCAGTCATTTTTTCGTTATTTTGTTTAACTTTTTTTCATCTGTATTATTATGTGTTGTTGTTTTCGGTTGTTCGGGCTGTCTGTTGTTGCTATTGCTGATTGTTTATACCTTTGCCTGTCTTATTTTGTCTTATAGGTGAATGGTCGTTTAGTCGTTTAACAACTCTGGATAAATTCGTACTTTTACTGATAGCAAGTGTCAAAGAAATTTATATAATAAAGGTGAGATGACAACAGCGAAAATGATTCGTCTTCACTAGTTGTTTTTTTTAGTTTTTTTTCTATATATGAAGCCACTGGTCACAATGCTCTTTCGTGTCTTAGTTATGATAAACAAGACAGAAAATGGGAAAAAGACATGGAAGACAACATTTTTTTTTTTTTTATTGTTACTGATGATAATCTCCATGGATCCCCCGTATATCAGCAGCCGGTACAGTTGATGCTACCACTATCCTTAATCAGTTAAATGTGATGGTGAAGTCACTTAATCGTACGTTTGACCATGTAATGTTGTTCACAAGGTATGTATACGGAATTCAATCTTCGCTTTTGATAAATTAGTTGTCATTTTTTTATAATAAAGTAATTAATAATTTAAATGTCAGATATGTTAAAGCAGCAATCGCTTTTGATAAAATGCGTGTCACTTTTAGATGTTGAAAGTGAAACAATAATCTGTATTATTAAAACATATTTAAAAGAAATACTTTTTTATAGAAATAGTACGTAGAGTTTGTAATATTTCATCATCTTTGTGTAGAGATTTTTTGCTATAAATATTTTGAAAATATTCTTTGAATTCTTTTACACATACTGACATATTTATTGAGGCACAGTAACATTAAAATAATGACTGTCTATTTCTTATCATGTTGGTCAGGAAGTTGTGATTTTCTTAAAGTTATTAAAAAATATTAATCTGCAATCGTGGGTTTTAACACGTATGGGTTTGAAACACGTTTATCTGTTTTATTGTAGGTACGACTTGACGAAGGACGAATCAGATTCGATAGCTGGTATTGTAGCATAATTATTGTTTTCTTATTGAGTTGTAATACCTTGTTTTAAAAACTCGTTCATTCTAACGTGTTAGCAGCGCTGGACAAGTGTTGTAATATTGTTATTCGTTCAATATCATCGGATGCTCGGCCTGGTTGTTCCTTGGATAACGTATTGTCTTTTTTACATATACTGGACGCCCTTTGGTGCTTTGAATCATTGTTTTTCATTGTGTTATATATTATGCTGATTTAGCATACGTTTAATGTACGATTTACTTTTTTAATTTATAATTTAAATCCTTTTTACACAAGTGACGCTATTAGCAGTGCTGTTACATTTTCATATTATACATACACACATGCATTGATATATATAGGATGATCCGTGCTGGTACCGCGGTAGTTAACTGTGCCACAAAATTAAACTATTAAACTGCTTTCTTATTTCTCTTCTACATCACCAGAATGACTGTCATTTAAAGTATTTTTCTCTTAGCATACTTGAAATTAAAAGATTTTTTTTAAAATATATCTCTAGGTCAAACAGTGTAAACAGTCAACAGATCGCGTTTCGTATGCATATACAGGTATATGGGAATATTTGGATTTCCGCGTTACCAGCAACGACGCGATGCCAGCAATGACGTGATACCAGCAATGACGCGATGCCAGCAATGACGTGATACCAGCAATGACGCGATGCCAGCAATGATGTGATACCAGCAATGACGCGATGCCAGCAATGACGCGATGCCAGCAATGACGCGATACCAGCAATGACGCGATGCCAGCAATGACGTGATACCAGCAATGACGCGAAACCAGCAATAATGTGGTATCAACAATAGCGTGGTACAAGCAATGACGCGAAATCAGCATTGATGTGATACCAGCAATGACACGATACCAGCAATGACGCAGTCCAAGAGATGACGCGGTCCCAACAATGTCACGATACAATAAATGACTCGATACTAGAAATGACTTTATAATGACAATGACTAGATACCAGCAATGTCGCAAAACAATCAATGATGTGATACCTGAAATGACGCGATACCAGCAATGATGTGATACTAACAATGACTCGGCCCCAGCAATGACAATATACAAGCACTGACGAAAAACTAGCAATGAAGCGATACAAGCAAAGACGTGATACCACAATGACGCGGACCCAGCACTAGTACGGACCCAGCAATGAGTCGATACCAGCAATGACGTGATACTAGCAATGACGCGATACAAGCAATGGCACGATACCAGCAATGCCGCAATAACAGCAATGACGCAGTGCCAGTAATGACACGGTACCAGCATTGACTCAAAACCAACAAATGACGCAGTACCAGCAACGACATGACACCAGCAATGACACAGTAGAAGCAATGGTGTGATACCAGCAAGTACACGGTGCCAGCAATGTCGCTGTTCCAGCGAGAACTGATGTACTTTTTTCTGTCTGTAAAACAAAATGACAGTTGTAAGACATGCACATTGTATGAGAGAATTAAATTTAAAATTGAACACAGTTGTGGATCTATGAGTTTATATTGAAGTGACGTGATTTGTGTTTTACTTGCCAGTTATGCTAAAGACAGCATGCTTAACAACCATCCATTGGAAATTTATATCTTCATACCTGTACACAGCATTTAATGTTTCCAATACCTATATTAATCATAGTCCTGTACAATCACAATATTTTGCTGATAGTGATTTATATGAATGTACTGTTTATTCTCCATATTGACCGAATGTGTTTGGATTTTATTGTTGCTGTTGTTTTCTTCTATTTTGTGTGTGTGTGGAGGGGTGTTGTTGTTGTTTTTTGCTTAATGTTGTTTGCCTTGTTAATGTTTTTGTTGTTGTTGTTGTTGTTTTTGTTTGTTTTTTGGTGGTGGGGGTGGGTGGCGGTATAATGTATACATAAAGTAATACATGGATGTACGTATTAAGTAACATATGTACTGACAGGTTACGCCTACCTCAGCAAAATGTGTTCGCCGACAGCATGTCCGTTGTTGAAGATAGGATGACATCACAGGTGTACCAAATTGCTGTCCATGAACTCGGAAACATGAATTGTATTTAAAAACATCATTTTGATGAGAAAAACAATAACAACAAAACACATTGTGTTAGAAGCTTTTTAGGAACCATTTACCAGTTCATGGTATCCAGTATTGAAACGCCTTCATAGACTAAAGCTTATACATTGATTTTAAATAAATTTATTAAAATTGTCAGTACTATTTTATTCTTCATTTGTCAGCATCCCGTTTATTTTAAAGAACGCTCTTGTCCATTTCTTACTTCATTATACACCTTGCATGTTTACGAACACGTTCTTATGATGTTTAATCTAAGATAGTGTACTCTGTACATATCGCACCCTTCATAGAGTTGGAAAGAAATAATATTTAGAGCGATTTTCTTCGCAGTTAGAACTGTCTAACAATACATTTGTATATTCACAATCGTCTTAATTAATACTAAAGTATAGGTAAATGTAAAACGTATGCAACATGTCCCCAATATCAAAGTTAACTATTGTATCATCTAATTGATACAGGCAAACTATCGGATACTACCTTTAATATGCCTCTTGCATGGGAACTAGACCATCCTTATACTGTCGGTCCATTACGTAAATGTGTCCTAGTAACGAAGAATACCTCTGCAGTGATGATGGGAGCCAGACTGTATGCTAATTTACATACTTCCTTGATGTCTTCTACATCATTTTGTAATAACAGACTGCATTGTTAACATTGATTTACCCTATTTATTTTGTTCACTATTACATCGCCGAAACTGCTGCGAATTCCAAGTAATGTCTGCTGTGTTTTAATAACTGCAAGCTTCACCTTTATCTACGGATTACTTGGTTCTTTTATTTGCTGAAAAAAGGTCTCATTAAACAGAAACGGCCGCACTAGCTTAATTGGAAGAGCGTCGGCTTTCAGATCGGGAGGTCGCGGGTTCAAACCCCGGCCGGGTCAAACCAAAGACTTTAAAGTTGGTAGAAGTGGCTTCCCTTCTAACGCTCGGGGTTAAGAGGACAGCATTACGCCTGACTCGTCGGTGTCAGTATATTGGCCCGGCCGGGTTCAGTCCCTGGGCACCTCATAAGTGCTCCTGTGTTATAATGATAGAAATGTCGCTGCACAATATCGGTAAAAATGCCGTCAAGTCCCATCCAATTGAACTGCTGCGATTTCTGTTAGTGTCTGTTATATTACTGCCCCCATAAAAATGTAGTAAATCATAGTCGTCACTGTCTAGCACTGCACACATAAATTGTATTTATTTAGTTCGGCGAAGTTAAAAAAACAACAACATATCAACAAAAACAACAAAAACAATAAAACACAAACAACAACAACAACACAAACAAACAAACAACATTCACAAACACAAAAAAACAAAAGAAAACAAAAAACAAACAAACAAACAAACAAACAAAAACATCTAGTAAAAGGGACACATTTTACCTCGCTGAACTGTCCTGTTCTTAATACGTTAAAAACATGTCGGATATAAACTAAAACATATCTCAAACCCCTTGTGTTATTTCAAGTCTTTGAGACAAACATGACGCGGATCCGAATCGCTGTTACCGTGACGACAACAACATTATGAGTGAGTCAATTTAGTCTTACACGTGACTTGGACAAGAACCGTAACTCTTGAATATTCTCAGACTGTTCGGCGGAGTACATAACGGCATTTCTGCAACATCTTGACGAGTAAGTTGTGACTGTTTGTATTCGGATTTTTGAGCCACCACCTAATTACAGTGGGCCGTCTACAGTCTTTTAATTAAACTTTAACATAATATTGTATCTTTGACTGACACATATACATTTACAGTTACACAAAGTATGTATCTCAAATCGGAAAAAAACTACATGTGTTGAGATAATAAATTGAATATAATCTCATTATTTTTCCAAATGTACTGGAAACAATTGTTTGCGGGGAAAACCATTCGACTCTTCGGTCAACTCCAGTGCTGAATACGTAGTTCCCATGAATTAAAAATATATTTCATATAGAAACAATGATTTCTAAATGTATGATAGTAGACCTTTACATGATATCATTAGGATTCAGTGTTTGGTGTGTAAAGCTATTTGTAATGAATGAAGCGACTTTAACTTTTACATGGTATCATTAAAATTCAGCAGATGGTGTGTAAAGCTGTTTAAACTGAATGAAGACAGTGTAACTTTTACACGGAATCATTAACATTCATCATATTGTGTGTACAGCTATTTATAATGAATGAAGCGACTTTAACTTTTACATGGTATCATTAAAATTCAGCAGATGATGTGTAAAGCTGTTTAAACTGAATGAAGACAGTGTAACTTTTACACGGAATCATTAACATTCATCATATTGTGTGTACAGCTATTTATAATGAATGAAGCGACTTTAACTTTTACATGGTATCATTAACATTCAGCATATTGTGTGTAAAGCTATTTATAATGAATGAAGCGACCTTAACTTGTACATGGTATCATTAGCATTCACCATATTGTGTGTAAAGTTATTTATAATGAACGAGCGACTTTAACTTTTACATGGTATCATTAACATTCACCATATTGTGTGCAAAGTTATTTATAATGAATGAGTGACTTTAACTTTTACATGGTATCATTAACATACAGCATATTGTGCTATTTATAATAAATGAAAACAATTTAACTTTTACGTGGAATCGTTAAGTTCAAGCATATGGTGTTTAATCTTATTATTTTATAAAAGGAGACAGTGTAAGTTTACATGGAATCGTTAAGATCCAGCATATGGTGGTTTAGATTATTATTTTATAAATGAAGACAATGTACTTTTACATGGAATCGTTAAGATTCAGCATATGGTGTTTTAGCTGATTATTTTATAAATGAAGACAATGTAATTTTACATGGAATCGTTAAGATACAGCATATGGTGTTTAAACTTATTATTTTATAAATGAAGACAATGTAATTTTACATGGAATCGTTAAGATTCAGCATATGGTGTTTAAACTTTTTATTTTATAAATGAAGACAATGTAATGTTACATGGAATCGTTATGAGTCAGCATATGGTATTTTAGCTGATTATTTTATAAATGAAGACAATGTAATTTTACATGGAATCGTTAAGATTCAGCATATGGTGTTTAAATTTATTATTTTATAAATGAAGACAATGTAATTTTACATGGAATCGTTACGATTCGGCGTATGGTGTTTAAACTTATTATTTAATAAATGAAGACAATGTAACTTTACATGGAATCGTTAAGATTCAGCATATGGTGTTTACATTTATTATTTTATAAATGAAGACAATGTAATTTTACATGGAATCGTTAAGATTCAGCATATGTTGTTTTAGCTTATTTTTTTTATAAATGAAGACAATGTAATTTTACATGGAATCGTTAAGATACAGCATATGGTGTTTTAGCTTATTATTTTATAAATGAAGACAATGTAACTTTACATGGAATCGGTAAGATTCAGCATATGGTGTTTAAACTTATTATCTTATAAATGAAGACAATGTAACTTTACATGGAATCGTTAAGATTCAGCATATGGTATTTTAGCTTATTATTTTATAAATGAAGACAATGTAATTTTACATGGAATCGTTAAGATTCAGCAAATGGCGTGTTAAGTTATTATTTTATAAATGAAGACAATGTACTTTTACATTGAATCGTTAAGATTCTGCAGATGTCGTGTTAAGTTATTATTTATTTAATAAATGAAAACAATTAAACATTTACATGTTATCATTACGATTCAGCTGATGGTATGTTGAGTTATTTTATACCATCATCTCTGTAAATATCGGTTGATATATATAAAACATAAATAGAAGCTTTATTTATTTAAATGTACACATTTACACAAATCTGAATCAAAATGTAATACAGGCACAATATTAAAACCGTTTAGGTATAGTAATAAAACAATAAAAGTACGAACATGTAGTCTGCAAAAATAAAAACAGCTGTCGAAATGCCAGATCATTCAAGTCCCTGATGTTGTTTGGTATATATTGAAGATTGTGATGAAGAATCGTGTGAAAACCTAAGCAGTGTTGCAGGGATAAGCTACGAGGATTTCGAGGCTTTAATTTGGCTTTAATCCTTTTTAGAAGGAAATTGATCTTGAATCTGTGACTGTATCAGATTGCAGCAATCAGCTGCCTAATCTGACGACCGACCCTGATGACCAAATGTCGTTACATGATGAACATTCAAATGGTTTAGATAGAGCTCAATCTTTAGTTAAACCATGTACAACAGTTTACTGCACAGATCTGGACAAATGTGCTTATAAATCTCAGATTCTAGATTTAAACATGCTATCCATGAACTCGGACATAGGTATTGAATTTTAAAACATCATTTTGATGAGAAAATAACAACAAAAACACATTTTGTTAGAAGATCCAGTAATAAAACGCCTTTATAGACTATGCTTTTTACATTGATATTAAATAAATTTATTAAAATTGCCAGGACTATTTTTTTTCATTTTTTCAGCATCCCGTTTATTCTAAAGAACGCGCTTGTCCATTTCTTATTCATTATACCCCTTGCATAAAATGGTTAAATATTTACAAACATATATTATTAAGAGTATATACACTGTTCATATATGAAAAACAAGTAGTACACACACATACACACACACACGATCACGAATGTGTGATATCCATGGCACCGTACAGAGCATGCCCCTTTAAAGATGGTATCCGACAGTTTGGACAAAGTATATTTTTCTCACTAACCCAATAATTCACTTTTAAATGAAAAGGTCCTGCATAATGCTGTATAGATCACTTCTCATCCTTGCAAACACGTGTTTTCTATCTGATCCACGCTGCAAATATATATATTAAAAAAAATAGAAAACCACGTGACCATTTATATTCGCAATTACGCGATATAGTCACCCGGGTGTCCCGTCAGATGTATGTATCTATTTTAAGCAGAGACCACTATCGCGCATTTTATAGAGTTAGAAAGAATTAACATTTAAAGCGATTTTTTCGCAATTTGTATTGTCTAATAATACAGTTTGTATTCAAGATCTTACTTAATACTAAAGCATGTGTAAATGCAAACTGTTCCCAATAGCAAAGTTAAATATTGTATCATCTATTTGATACAGGCAAACTGTCGGATACCACCTTTAATATGCATCTTGGTTGGGAACTGGACCTTCCTTACACTGTCGGTCCATTACCTAAATGTGTCCTAGTAACCAAGAATACCTCTGCAGTGATGATGGGAGACAGACTATATGCTAATTTGAATACTTCCTTGTTGATTGCTATAACATTTTGTAATAACAGACTGCATTGTCAACATTGGTATACTCTATTTATTTTGTTCACTATTACAGCGCCAAAACTGCTGCGAATTCTAATTAATGTCTGCTGTGTTTTAATAATTGCGAGCTTCACATTTATCTACGGATTACTTGGTTCTTTTATTTGCTGAAAACAGGTCTCATTGAACAGCACCGGACGCAAAAGCTCATTTGGTAGAGCGTCGGCTTGCGGATCGTGGGGCCGCGGGTTCAAACCCCGGCCGGGTTAAACCAAAGACTTAACAGGCTGGTAGTAGTGGCTTCTCTTCTAACGGTCGGGGTTAGAAGGACAGCATTACGTCTGACTCGTCGGTGTCAGTATAATGGGCCGGCCGGGTTCAGTCCCTGGACACCTCATACGTGCCCCTGTGTTATAATGATAGAAATATCGCTGCACAGTATCGGTAAAAATGCCGTCAAGTCCCCTCTAATTGAAGAGATTTCTGTTAGGGTCTGTTATATCACTGCTCCCATAAACATGCACCTGTATTAAATCATAGTCGTCACTTTCTCGCACTGCACACATAAAGTGTATAAATGTAGCTCGGCGAAGTTAAAAACAAATAAAATATACCAACAAAAAAAAAACACAATAAAACACAAACAACATCACAAACAAACAAACAACATACACACGCAAAAAAAAACAACAAACAAACAAACAAACAAACAAACTTAAAAAATCTTGTAAAAGGAACAAATTTTACCTCGCTGAACTGTCCTGTTCTTTAAACGTTAAAAACATGTCGGATATAAACTAAAACATAGCTCAAATACCTCGTGTTATTTCAAGTCTTGGAGACAAACATGACGGGGATCAGAATCCCTGTTCCCGTGACGACAACAACATTATGAGTGAGTCAATTTAGTCTTACACGTGACTTGGACAAGAACCGTAACTCTTGAATATTCTCAGACTGTTCGGCGGAGTACATAACGGCATTTCTGCAACATCTTGACGAGTAAGTTGTGACTGTTTGTATTCGGATTTTTGAGCCACCACCTAATTACAGTGGGCCGTCTACTGTCTTTTAATTAAATTTTAACATAATATTGTATCTTTGACTGACACATATACATCTACAGTTACACAAAGTATGTATCTCAAATCGGAAAAATACTACATGTGTATTGAGATAATAAATTAAATATAATCTCATTATTTTTCCAAATGTACTGGAAACAATTGTTTGCGGGGAAAACCATCCGACTCTTCGGTCAACTCCAGTGCTGAATACGTAGTTCCCATGAATTAAAAATATATTTCATATAGAAACAATGATTTCTAAATGTATGATAACAGACTTTTACATGATAACATTAAGATTCAGTGTTTGGTGTGTAAAGCTATTTGTAATGAATGAAGGGACTTTAACTTTTACATGGTATCATTAAAATTCAGCAGATGGTGTGTAAAGCTGTTTATACTGAATGAAGACAGTGTAACTTTTACACGGAATCATTAACATTCATCATATTGTGTGTACAGCTATTTATAATGAATGAAGCGACTTTAACTTTTACATGGTATCATTAGCATTCACCATATTGTGTGTAAAGTTATTTATAATGAACGAGCGACTTTAACTTTTACATGGTATCATTAACATTCACCATAGTGTGTGTAAAGTTATTTATAATGAATGAGTGACTTTAACTTTTACATGGTATCATTAACATACAGCATATTGTGCTATTTATAATAAATGAAAACAATTTAACTTTTACGTGGAATCGTTAAGATCAAGCATATGGTGTTTAATCTTATTATTTTATAAATGGAGACAGTGTAAGTTTACATGGAATCGTTAAGATCCAGCATATGGTGGTTTAGATTATTATTTTATAAATGAAGACAATGTACTTTTACATGGAATCGTTAAGATTCAGCATATGGTGTTTTAGCTGATTATTTTATAAATGAAGACAATGTAATTTTTACATGGAATCGTTAAGATTCAGCATATGGTGTTTTAGCTGATAATTTTATAAATGAAGACAATGTAATTTTACATGGAATCGTTAAGATTCAGCATATGGTGTTTTAATTTATTATTTTATAAATGAAGACAATGTAATTTTACATGGAATCGTTAAGATTCAGCATATGGTGTTTGAATTTATTATTTTATAAATGAAGACAATGTAATGTTACATGGAATCGTTAAGATACAGCATATGGTGTTTAAACTTATTATTTTACAAATGAAGACAATGTAATTTCACCTGGAATCGTTAAGATTCAGCATATGATGTTTAAACTTTTTATTTTATAAATGAAGACAATGTAATTTTACATAGAATCGTTGAGATTCAGCATATGGTGTTTAAATTTATTATTTTATAAATGAAGACAATGTAATTTTACATGGAATCGTTAAGATTCGGCGTATGGTGTTTAAACTTATTATTTTATAAATGAAGACAATGTAACTTTACATGGAATCGTTAAGATTCAGCATATGGTGTTTGAATTTATTATTTTATAAATGAAGACAATGTAATTTTACATGGAATCGTTAAGATTCAGCATATGGTGTTTTAGCTTATTATTTTATAAATGAAGACAATGTAATTTTACATGGAATCGTTAAGATTCAGCATATGGTGTTTAAACTTATTATCTTATAAATGTAGACAATGTAACTTTACATGGAATCGTTAAGATTCAGCATATGGTATTTTAGCTTATTATTTTATAAATGAAGACAATGTAATTTTACATGGAATCGTTAAGATTCAGCAAATGGCGTGTTAAGTTATTATTTTATAAATGAAGACAATGTACTTTTACATTGAATCGTTAAGATTCTGCAGATGTCGTGTTAAGTTATTATTTATTTAATAAATGAAAACAATTAAACATTTACATGTTATCATTACGATTCAGCTGATGGTATGTTGAGTTATTGTATACCATCATCTCTGTAAATATCGGTTGATATATATATAACATATATAGAAGCTTTATTTATTTAAATGTACGCATTTACACAAATCTGAATCAAAATGTAATACAGGCACATGATTAAAACCGTTTAGGTATAGTAATAAAACAATAAAAGTACGAACATGTAGTCTGCAAAAATAAAAACAGCTGTCGAAATGCCAGATCATTCAAGTCCCTGATGTTGTTTGGTATATATTGAAGATTGTGATGAAGAATCGTGTGAAAACCTAAGCAGTGTTGCAGGGATAAACTACGAGGATTTCGAGGCTTTAATTTGGCTTTAATCCTTTTTAGAAGGAAATTGATATTGAATCTGTGACTGTATCAGATTGCAGCAATCAGCTGCCTAATCTGACGACCGACCCTGATGACCAAATGTCGTTACATGATGAACATTCAAATGGTTTAGATAGAGCTCAATCTTTAGTTAAACCATGTACAACAGTTTACTGCACAGATCTGGACAAATGTGCTTATAAATCTCAGATTCTAGATTTAAACATGAACACCAGAACACCAGCACACCACCTCCAATCCTAACATTTTAACAAATTCGCTAGTCAACCTGCCAAAAACACAACTATTTTCGCATTTTTATGGCGCTATATTCAATGATCAGAATTTCATTTCCATCAACAATTAATGTTACATGGCCTTGGCATTACACAAAGAGAAGCAGTAGAGGTAAATTAAATGTTTTCCTTTTTTAATCCATTTGAAAATAAACTTTTGATGGTGGGATAGAGCCTCGTGCTTTCTGATTTTCTTAGCCTCGCATGATAACATTTATCTATATCAAAACAAACCTGGTATTCTCTATATTTTGATGAATGAAGACAATTTAACTTTTACATGGTGTCATTACAATTCAGCTAATAGTGTGTAGTAAGGTTATTATTTTTAATGAATGAAGACAATTTGGCTTTAACTAGTATTAAAAAGATTCAGTGTTTGGTGTGCAGACAATGGAATGTTGTATATAGTTGTTGGATATTTTTGAACGGCACATTTCAGGTTTGTTTTCCCAGAATACCAACAAAACAAACATGAGTGTATTTTGTTGGCTATTATTACAAGGGACAATTCAGGTTTGTTTTCCCAGTATACCAAGTGAATAAACATGGATGTATTTTGTTGGATATGTTTGAAAGGGACAATTCAGGTTTATTTCCCCAGTATACCAAGTAAGCAAACATTGGTGTATTTTGTTTGATATGTTTGCAAGAGACAACACAGGTTTGATTCCCCAGTATACCAAGTAAACAAACATGGGTGTATTTTGGTGAATATGTTTGAAAGGTACAATTCAGGTTTCTTTCCACAGTATATCAAGTAAACAAACATGGGTGTATTTTGTTAGATATGATTGCAAGAGACAATGCAGGTTTGTTTACCCAGAATTCCAAGTAAACAAACATGGGCGTATTTTGCACAACTGAACGAGGTCACTCCAATTTTTTATTGAGAAATACATTAGAAGATATGTCTCAGTAGAATCACCGTCCCTCTTCTGGTCAGCTGGGTGACATCTCCAAATCGCAAACTTTACGCGTTGACCTGAACTCGAACGTTCGCGGCAAATTGTCGGGATAGCCAGAGGTGCTACACATGGGCCAATTATTTGCTTGGCCACTGGCACTCCCCTTTGCTGGAAGTTAAATATTCAAGGTGGTATGAAACATTTTAGGTTTCATTTTCGCCCAAACATCCATAAAATCCATTGTTACATAAACGTATCCCTCCCTCGAAATGTTGTTAATTGATGCCTTACATCTAAGGAAAAAATCAAACACCCCATTTATCATTACTGACATGTATTTCCTATCTGACATACGCTGTACAGTTGTAGTGTAGTTATTGCCGTCAAATTCTGCAAGAATATTGAACACATAAGTTATCTTTTTTATAACAATGCTTTTAAAACAGTTCAATGATTCGCCCATGAAAATAAACACGTTTGTGCAGTCTTTGCGTTATTAAAAGGGCCGCCTTGGTGAACAAGTAAGGCGCCATCTTAAATGCCCTTAAAAGTGGTATCCGTCACTTCAGAACAACAGTTTTTTCTCGAAAAACCAAATTAGTCACTGTTATTTGAAAAGGTATTGCAAAATTCTGTTCATTGATATCCTAAATCTGTTTGAACAGTCATGCATAAATCAACACTCGTAATTGCAAACAGGTATTTAATATCCGAACCACGCTGCAGAGAAAGCTATTTTTAAACTAACAAAACCACGTGACCACTTACCTTTGGGACAACGTTCTGTTGGTAATTCGTTGTGACGTCAATATCTTTTTATAGCTGAAATCCCTATCGTGCCTATTTAAAGATTTAGATAAAATGGACGCTTAAGGCCATTTATTCATGAGTTTTACTGTCTAACAGTTAAGGTAATGTTTGCAATTGTCCTTGCTAAGACTACATTATTATTTTATGTAGATATTATGCCTTAATTTCACTAAACAGTAATAGCTATATTGTTACATGTTTTTATGTGTTGACAAACTGTCGCATACCACCTTGAACACAACTCAAAGCTCTCAAAACTAACTTTTGATTGATTTGCTTTTTTATTTTTGAAATACATCGCAGCGACCAATTATGGTCATTATAGCGACGCCAATCAATCTTGGCGAAGGAAGACCGCAAACAAATGTCTGGGTAGAACCACATGCATCAGCTTAACAATTACAGCTTATAACAAGTTATGTTAAGGCGAAAGTTTAAAATTACATTGACAATTAAAGTTATATCTTATAAGATGTAACAAGATATAACAAAGATAAATACAATTATCATAATTAAATTCATTTCGTTTCCTTTCTCTACATAGGTCTGCAAGGCAGGATACTGTATTCACCAGCTGTCACCGGAAGACGAACCTGTCACCTCGGGTAAGTTTGAATTCTGTCCAATAGTTTGTTTGTTGTTGTTAAATGTCATTTGACTACACTTTATTATCACTTAATTTCACTTTTCTCCTTATAGTACTGTGTTTAAGTGGTTTGTTGGGTTTATCGTCCCACCAACATTATTTCAGTTATCTGGGGATGGTGTCCACTTGAAGCAGATATAGTGCTGCCTTCGTTTTTTTATAACTTGCCGTGAACACCTGGCATGATACGAACATAATTTGAGATTAAACATTCTCATAATATACAGACAATTAATATTACATCAGGACAAACATGGATGTCGGTCTTTTCTTATTAATCTGAAATTTGAATTCGTCTCCAATAGATAGTTTCCATGTGATGTCATAGGCACTGATAAGATAATTTAAGGCAGCCATCTTTGAAAGAAGACGCTAATTCAGGCCGAAATCTTGAAATATGTGCTGTATTAAACTCACAACTGTGTATTTATTGTTCAGTCTGTCTATTTTTACTTAACTTTATATCAAGTTTAACAGTTTTAAGAAGTATTTTAATTATTAAAACTATAGTTTGATAGTTTAAAAGGTAATAATACAACCAAACATGTATACGGTTCAATTTGTATGAGGATAAGTCAATAATTTTACTCAATTCTGTGTATCAGTAATGTGTCCATTTATCAATTTTAAAAATAGAATATGAAATTTAAAGAGCTTTTCAGTGATGTATAGCTTTTAAATTGTTGACCACAAATGAAGAAATTGCAAAAAAAAAACAACAAAAAAAAAAACAACACGTTACGCTTCTATACAATTAAACTGAAAATCCCTTAAAGTTGCCATCAAAGATGGCTGCCAAGATAAGTGATCTTCACTCATGTGGAAACTATAAAATTGAAGTGCATGTCCTATGGGGAGCTAATAAGCATATGATTAAAATAATGTAAGCATAGGTTATCTCTCTTATTTAAGTCGACATTGAACAATTTAAGCTTAGTGATAGAAAAATAAAGAAATGTGTGTTCATAATAAAGCATAACCCCTTGACAAAGATTATAATGATAGATATTTCGTATGTACTCTCCAGTTTAACGTTTCATTTCCAGTATTCTGATTAACACTGATTTGTTAATACCATCTAAAATATCTTACACCTACAAAAAATACCTTACACCTACCTTAAAAAGCTTACACCTACCTAAAATACCTTACACCTACCTTAAATTTATTACATATACCTAAAATACTTTACGACTACCTAAAATACCTTGCCTAAAATACCTTACATCTACCTAAAGATAACTTACACTACCTATAATACCTTACTAAAATAGCTTAAACCTTCATAAAATACCTTTCACCAACATAAAATATCTTACACCTACCTCAAATACCTTACACTAACCTGAACTATCTTACACCTACCTTAAATACCTTACACTTACCTAAAATACCATACACCTACCTAAAATATATTACCTATACTTAAAATACTTTACACCTACCGAACCTATCCTAGCCCGTCCTGTCATATTTAACCCGAAGGGTAAGCAACTTACCACTCATGAAATTCTAGCTGCAGTGTGCACTAAATTTCCTTTCTACATTTTTCAAAAACGTTTTACAATTTAACTTTAGCAATATTTTAATTTCATTTATATGTACACAAACATAGATAATTTCAATAAAATGTGTCCTACCAACTGTTTTATAAGCAAAATATTTGTTTTTATGGTAAGATCTTTTTTTTTTTTTTGAAAATGGATTTTGCTTCGAGTGTGAGTGTTATGTTTTCGTACTCTCTTAAACAAACTAGCAAAATTAATCATCCTTCATGAATTGCGACCAGTAAGAAAGGTGAATAAAGTTTAACTTACTTGTTGCCGAAGTCACCAAAGCTTCATTGTAGGTGCAACAGACTCAAACTAAACTATGGATGGGTTGGGTAAAGAGTCAACAGATTTAAGTATCGCGCATCGTTTGATTGAGTCAAATTAAAACACGGCAACCGAAATAGAGACATACTATTGCAATTGCACATCCTATCATCGCACTAACTCAAAATGAGACTTCACATGCATACATTGGCCTTTTTATATGAAAATCAAGGTCTGTTGCTTTAAAATGCGAGTTCAGATAAATAACGCGAAGTTTTCGAAAAATGATACGTCGCCACATACGAAGTCATTAGACAAAATGTAAAATATCAAAGGTATGTTAATCCTTATAAATTATTGTATTTTTGTCATAAGCTGTTTCCTCCCGTAACATCTGATTTTTAACGATTTGACGACGTTTGTGACTTCAAGTGCGGCATGGAATTTATGCATTTAAATGTAGTCCGTCAGGATGGTTTTACAGGAGACATGTTTTACACATTGAACGTCTGAGAAAACAATTGTTATCACACGAGGTTATTTAAATATCTAATGTACGAGGTGATACTAGGACACAGAATAATATATAGTTAAACAAGACAGTAAGGGGTAAAAGGGATTGAGCATTAGGATAAATTCAACATTGGGATACATTCAAAATGAAACTAAGAATATTTTCTGTATAAAGTACATGTACGTGAAAAATACTTACCCACAAGGGAGATAACTAATATATTTATTTCATTTCAATAATGGGAAATACAGATTAGACACCTTTATTGATTTATTATCGCAAAAGCAAAATAGATGAATAAATAAATAAATAAATATTATTTATTCTAGCTTGGATGGTTAATCGATCTATTTAATTACTTACCACGATTGATAGATTGGTTGTTTAGTTGATTGGTTGATTGTCATATGACCAGATTCCTGACCGTTTGGTGACCAGCCAGGACCGATTGACGAGAATCTAAGGACGTGTGCTGAAGCGATCTCCCGCCATTCGTATTTCTGTTACAATGACATGTTTCGGTTTCGGTGTTGTCAGTAAACTGCACCGGAGTAGACGATTAGTGGAATTCAAATCGACACTTTGTCGCATTTTATTATGTCTTGACTGTCTACTGAGCAGCTACGATTGCTGCGACATTTATGCTTACTACCGCCAAACAATTTGACAAATACAGTGCCACCGTTTTAGTAGATGACATGGCATCTTAACTGTGTCAAATGAGAACGAGGCGCTCTTGGCCGAGCGGATAGAGTTTTCGACCTCAGTAAATTGAGTTTAATTTTTGGTAAATAAACATCACAACTGTAAACTCAAGTTTAGCACACCAACGCTTCATATTATTTTAAAATATATTTTAGGTTTCATTTACATAGATATAATATTTATGAATAACACCATTAATGACAAACCTTACACATTGGCAGTTTCGTTTCCTTACATTGGGAGACAATTATCAATGTTGACTTTCGGCGAGTTTACCGAATTGTTGTTTAGATGTATTGGTTTGAAGTTTTAATTGTCTTATCTTACTAAGTGAAACCAGTGTTCATTTGCGGGGCAGCAGTGATTGCGCTGATCGTTTTTTTCTGCTACCTTCGCCGATTATGGCGGCGACGACAACAACGACAGCGGCGACGGTGATTACAAAAACAAAACAACCCATCGGATGATAACAGTAGATGGTCTGAGGTAAGTATACCACATCAACATTAACTTTAAAGACAAAACAAATTAGATGTTACAAATGTGGCTATTTCTTATGCTTGTCTAACCTCTGTTACCTGTCGGACGCATCGAGGTAATATACTTCTTTGGTATTTGTTTGCTTTGGTTCAAAGTTTATCCAGTCTTAACCTTGTTGTTGGAAAGGCGTTCGTAGCTTTTTTATTGTACGTTTATTATGTTTTTATTAGTAAGTGTGTTGGCTTAATTCGACTTTCAAAATGATATATAAATGTTCATTCATTTATGCAGGCATCAGAACAGTTATCATATAGTAAACAAATTTATATCATTTATGAATGTGGCTTTCATAAAAAAGTTTAATCTGTGTACATGTGTCTGGCAAATGATAGTACGTACACTATTACACACTTATGTGTCCAAACATCACTCTGATCTCGTATGCAACGTATCATCACCCTCGCCTTCGCCGGGGCGTTATCCACAGCGTAACCATAACAACGCCTCCTTTGCATATTACCAGCCGAACCTTGCTCCGCATACTTTGATTACTTCCGGTTCCGGTCACGTCACACATTGGCCGCGTGGCGAACCCTGCCCACACCGATTGAATTTTTTTTCTTAGGCTCCTATCCTTACTCTGAGAACGAAGGCCGCCATGTTATACCTTCGTTTTGCACGCCATGGCTATTGTACAGATCAATTGCATCATTTTACCGGATGGATATACGACACAACCGGAAATATGAGAATTGGATCGCGTCTTAGGTGGCTAAGTGGCAGAGGAAGTGACGTCACACCATCGATGCAGAGGAAAAGCGCGGCAACTACCCTTGAGGAAGCGGATTGATTATAGTGTTGTGTTTTTACTTAGTAAACTGAGTACAATGTTCTAAAGGCAAACAGACTGTCACATTGATAACAAAAAACTGTACCTAAGTGTGCATAAGCATTGGTTCTGTTGTTCTGTAAAATTTGTGCGAGTTGTAAACATTTATTTTCTTTGTTTTGTCTACTTGGTTACAATGTTTTTCCAAAAGATGTACAAAACGTTTGTTGTGCCTCGATATCAATGTTCAGTTTTAAATTTGATTTTAAATTTAATACCAATTTGTTGTTTATAACTATTGTGTTGGCAGACATATCAACAGGAAATATTAATTTACCAAATCATAATCTGTTGACCGCCTTTCTTAATGTCTATGTATTTTTTTACGGCCTAGGTTACATGTATACGCAAAGAACTCACTTCCTTCCTTAAACAACATGTTCACAGAATACCCGATAACAATAATAATAATAATAATAATAATAATAATAATAATAATAATAATAATAATAATAATAATAGTAATGATGATGATGATGATGATGATGATGATGATGATGATGATGATTATGATTATGATGATGATACTAGACATCGCAAGTGAGCGCAAATAAAATATTGACAAATATAACAACAAGGTTTGCATACGCAACGATACTTTGTAATAATTAACAAAGGGAATAATACTATTTTGATTGTTTATCCTTTTCTTTTTTTCTTTTTACAGTGGTGTTCGTCCTATATGTGGGTAAAAGGACGCGTAACGTATGACTACTTTATACTTTATATATATAGTTATACTACAAAAGCATTTCAGATCGGCACAGCGATATGTGGAATACAAATGTAAATATAAAGATGCATGTTTAAAACACGTTTTCAACAAGACGATACTAGCAGGGTGTCAATATTGCCATAAAAAAAGCATAATTGTTTTTGATGCACGTTCTGCATGCTTATCTTGGTAAATAATACAGAGAAAAGTAAGTGCGACTGAAATTCGCTCTTCCGCTTCTAAAAATAATAAATAATACTCCTCAGATATTCTCCAACTGATCATTTTTCTAACTCAACTAATAAATTAGGGTGTTACGTTAACTCAACACCATGTTATATGGTATAGAGGCTTCTTTACCGTGTTGAAGCATGTGATCTATGTTGTCATCTAATTCATCCTATCAGGATTGTTACGTATATTTTCTTTTGACATACCTTGGACTTAGGTTTATTTTACTTGAAATAAAACAACCATGAACAGACTACTAAAACCAAACATAAATATTTCTCCCTTAAAATTGCATAATGTGTCTACTGTGCATTTGGCTCATGGTTCTGATGATATATTTTCTAGAAGAGTCACTGTCAATATTTCACCAATAAAATTACACCCGTCTTCCCGGGTTTATATTTCCAATTCGAGTAATTTATTTCTTCGGCAGTCGTGTATTTTACGTAACGTTCCTAGTAGTAATGTAAAGAATTCCCCCGCACAAATGCAAAGTGGACATAATGTGTACTTTAATATCTACAAGTGTAATTATAAAAGATGTAGTACATGTAGATTCCTTAACTGTAACTCCACTGTCAAGTCTACTGTAAATGGCCGTACATTTAACATTTCCTTACCTTGTGATGTTGATTGACAAAGTAACAACATAATTTATGTTATAACATGAAACCATCCTAACTGTAAACTGCAGTACGTTGGACAAACGGGGCGGGCGCTTAAAATAAGATTTCGAGAACATTCATATAAAATCCGTAACGCTCGTCGTTTTAAGAACTACCTTTATAATCATTTTCTAACTACAGGAAATTCTTTAAAATATGTGAACATACAACCTTTGCAAAAAATTGTTTTCGATGACGATGTTTCTAAAGGATTTAAATTACAGGCCAGATACAGTGCCGAACTTGATTGGATTAAAAAACTTCAGACTCCATTTCCACTCGGTCTTAATGACACTATTTATCAGGCGGGCAATATTTCTAAAAATTCGAACATTGACATCTTTAGTATTCTATCTTTACGCAAGCGCAAACGACGGTCTCATGGAATTAGAAAAAAATCATAATCTTAAGCGCAGATTTAGGAAAACAGTTTCTATTCAAGATCTGAACACACTTTATATTCGATCTGGTATTCACGCCTTACTTTGTACAGTTACCAATCTACCCTTGAAATCACTAGTTATTTTGGACAATGAGGCAGATAAAATATATTTACGTACTCATCCTTTATATGAGGTGGCTTCCATCATTCAAAAGTATACTACCCATGCTTTAAGACCTCATATAGATAAACAGTCTCAACATAAACGACATTTCATGAAAATCAAATACATTAATAAAGGGATTGATTTTATCGACTTACCTAGTATCTTTCGGGACAAAAATATCATCAATAAAATCCCGTGTTACTTCGAAAACAACGAAAGCCCAATGATTTGTTATAAGTACAAAAAACCCATTAGAGGTCTTATTTTTAATTACAACCAAACAGTAGCAGACCTTAACCTAAATGACCCTTCTCAAGATTCTTGTAACTGTTCCACTTCACCTTTCTGTTATTCACCTTCTGGCCATATCATTACTGGGGATTTAAACATCATCGATGACTACA
The DNA here is from genome assembly GCA_007844125.1 of Sinonovacula constricta. Taxonomy (NCBI): domain Eukaryota; kingdom Metazoa; phylum Mollusca; class Bivalvia; order Cardiida; family Solecurtidae; genus Sinonovacula; species Sinonovacula constricta. Next base: position 28,672,997 of record CM017573.1, on the reverse strand, counting down.
AATTGAGAAAATTACTCTTTAAGGGCCCGAAATATCGCCTGCCAGATGACATAGATTTTGACCATTGTTGCAAAGAAATTGCTGATGCAATTAATCTGTTTGCCGATCGCTGGTGTAAGAGAGAAAACACGGATACAGTAGCACTTAATACTTGGAAGAAAGCCATTTTTAAGATAATATAAAATCGCGTTAAATTCTACCGCTCCCATCCTTCTAGTTTACCTAAGAAACCTTTTTATCACTTAAAACATCTAAAACAGTCCTTTCAGAATATTCACGATAAATTTGTACTTGTACCTGCAGACAAAGCTTCAAACAACATAATTTTTGTCTGACGACTTTATTACAAAAATATACTGAGTGCTGAGTTATCCACCACCAGTTCTTACTCTTGCACCAACCTTGACTTTCAGACAGTCATTGACAAACATAAACAGATATTGCATAATTTCAATATCAAAATAGAAACAAAGCAAGAAAAACTTCCTTCCTTGTACTGGATTCCTAAGCTTCACAAAACACCATACAAGTCACGATTCATAGCTAATGCCAGCTCTAGCACCACCACTCACATATCTAAACTACTTACGTCTTGCCTTACAGCCGTTCGCAATCACGTTGTTAAATATTGTGAAAAAGTGTATGAAAATTCAGGAATTAACATTTTTTTGGTCTATTAAAAATTCTTCAGAAGTCTTAGACAAGTTTCGTACTTTAAACTTTCATTGCTCTGCAGTTAATACTTACGATTTCTCTACGCTGTACACTTCTTTACCTCATGATTTAATTAAGACCAAATTGATTGCTCTTATTGAGAAAACATTTGCTCGAGAGCAACGTCTATATAGTGCATGTCATGAAAGTAATGTTTTTTTTTACCAACACATTCTTAGAAAAGTTTACTATGTGGACTTGCACGGATGTTTGTGAAGCTTTACGTTTTCTATTAGACAATATTTACATAAAATGCGGTGACACTTTATTTAGACAAGTAATTGGTATCCCTATGGGAACCAACTGTGCACCATTAATTGCAGATTTGTTTTTATACTGCTTTGAACGTGATTTCATGTTAACTTTATCCCCTTCAAACCAAAGCCACATTATAGAGGCTTTCAATTTAACGTCACGCTATCTTGACGATATTCTAACTATAGATAATCCTTTCTTTACTCAAATGGTCCATCTGATTTACCCTCCAGAACTTACCCTTAATAAAGCAAATAACTGACATTTAAATGCAGCATTTCTAGACATTGAGATCAATATTTCCAATGACAACGTCTCTACTAAAATCTATGACAAGAGAGATGATTTCAACTTTAGTATTGTGAATTATCCATACCTTGATGGTGATTCACCTCGTGCTACCTCCTATGGTATTTACATATCACAACTTACAAGGTTTGCACGAGTTTGTACTAAAGTAGAAGATTTCAATGCTAGAAACCTGTTTATTTCTTCTAAACTGTTACAGCAAGGCTTTCGTTTTCATAAATTAAGAAAGTCGTTTTCAATATTCTTTCACCGCAATGATTTTATTGCTTCTAAGTATAATAGCAGTATGAAAACACTTATGCAGAAAGGCATAAGCCATCCTGCATTTTATGGAAATGTTTTATACAAGTTAAAGAAGATCAAGGGTCTCAATAACTTTTCTGACCACTTTACAAAACTTATCAGAAAATGTATTGCAGACGGTTTCAACCCGGGAATACTTCGATGTACTGCATTGCTTGCAATTGACCCTTTTACAGTCAAGAACTTGCATTGCTTTTAAATTACACGATGACCGGACAGGTCGTTGAGACTATATGAAAACAGTGACTTAAAGCCATAATTGGACATTCACTGTTTGATTTCGTGTCTCTTCATCTCTCCAGTCGTGCCCTATATTGGTGGGACAACTTGAGCAGTCTCCATACCCTTTACGTGAGATTGCACAGTAGGTATAACATCGGGATTTTTTTTAATCTTTATCATATATAATATGTCAACTGCGGATAAATCCTCGGCGTTTATAATATGTTTTTTAAACGATTAACTCTAAACAATACTACGTTTTATTTTGTTGATTTTCTAAAATTCTATTGTTTCTTCCATATTGTTTACATTTCACTTTTGACACTTTTGGCATATGACGTCATGGCATTTATGACGTCGTTATATGGTTCTTATAATATATCAGCGCTTGTACTGCTTTATTTTATTTTAAACTACTCTCTCATTTGGAATTTTTTGGTTGCCGAGGCTTTTATCTACTGTAAATACTGTACATATGTTCATTATATCTGTTTAAACTCCCGATGCAGGTGCTTATTGTTAGTTGTGTCACTTTGACGGGATACTTTTATTTACACTGTTTGTTTGATAGAAAAACCGTCAGGAAGTGCGAGGTTGGAGCGCTCCACAAACCAGGTTTAAGCACCCCAGTTGACCATTTTGCCGACTGACCGTTCCAAGGCGGTAACTAATGGTTTTTCTTTTTGTGTGTTATGTCTCGTCTCTGTGTTTTTTGTCACATTTACATTTACCTTGTCTGCCTTGGTCTGCAGGTAAATAAAATTTAAATATCTGTGAAAATTTTGATAGGACCTTTTCTTATTTATATATTCTGATCAGGCGCGGGGCCCCGCAAGGAGTCGTCAGACGGTTGAGGCATCTAGTGGGGAATGTCGCCAAATCTACTCTTCTGCATCATTATACTTTCGCTTGACCTCGGAGGGACATTGAACTGTCCATATATTAAGTAAGATAAAATATATCTAAACATATTTTTAAAATATTTTCTTTAAATACCTCCGCCTTTCCTATTTAAAAAAAAACTATATAATACTTAATAAATCATCCGATTTTTGGAGGAATGGGAGACGACCTTTGTAATTGTTAACGTTTGGTAGATATGTCTCCCTTCCCGATTTTGCTCGATCTTTCTTGTTGTGTTCTTATAGCTCTGTTTCTTCGGTCGTGTGGACGATAGAAAGATAAATATTTAATAATAATAATAATCACATACCTGAAACCACGTAAATAAATTATCGGTCTCATCGTATTCATGTTCGCCAGTCTTTTCTATTCGCTCTTATAGGCTGTAACAATTAAATAAAAATTATGGCATGCCCGAAATTCTTGTAATATTTGGAACATGTGTATATTGTTTATAGAATAATCTATGTAGATTGATGGATTTTTTTCTATGCCAATATAATTTTAAACGTGCCCTAAAAATGTGCCGATGCATCAGAACACAACAGACGAAATATATGTAGTTAAACTTTTATTTTAAAGTGGACTAACATTTTTTTTTTTTTTTTTTTTTTTTTTGGGGGGGGGGGGATTAAACTGTGATAATATGTGTTATGCAGTAATAGCCAACACTCTTGTATGGTCCCAGTGAGGTAGGCCTTTTTATTTGTCATAATCTTAATCTTCATGGAAAGAGCAATCCTCACGCCAGTAATATTGATTACCACCTGTGATATTTTCTTTTAATCTAATAATATATACATTTATATAAGCAAATAAATAAATATACAATTGCCCCCGTCACTGTGTGGGTACGTTTCCTGGTTTCTGGTGGTAGAAATTTCATGTAAGGAGATTTTCCAGCCAACCTGTGGTGTTTCTATACAGTCGTACGTCTGGGGTCTTCCTCCATCAATTAGACGGACATCGCAAAAATGACCAATAAAGTGTCGGTGCGATTTAACAAAAAAAAAACAACAACATACAAATTACCAATGCAAGAAATGCAATGTCAGTGACTCACAATGTACCTTTTCTTATCAGTTTAAATACACTTCTATATCCATATATCCACATCCATTTAAACGAGGTTTATCAATAAATATATCAATATAAAATATCAAGAAAATATACATTTAAAGGAAAATATTCAAATTACATTTGATGATAATAATCTTCATGTAGTCCTATGTTTTTCATGTCTTGTTAAGGTTTTCTTTTAAAGTTACTACAGACAGTATTATTAGATTGCCTTACTTGCATAAAGAATCATTAAGGGGAGACTATCCAATAATGTCTCTAATTATCAAGATATTGTTTCTTTATTGGGTTTATTAAAAAGTTTACATATTACTGGTATGATTTGTAACTTGTTTTAATGAAACGAGTTTGTTCAAAAGCCCTAGTGGAAAATATATGTTTTGATGGGAATTAACAGGGAAACTAACAAATTATTACTCTTCACTTTTTCAGAAGTAAACTGAACAATATTGCCCAATACAAAGAACTTATAAAGGAACTTGACATACAGAAAAGACACAAGACACAAGTTGGAAAGAATTAAATATAAAAAAACGGCATAATATATTGTGAGATGAATATCAATTTATCGTCAATATTCATCTCATTGTAGTATGTAGTTGTTGATTTTTGTTACATCAGCCCGACACATTTATGGTCATATTGGCAAAGTGGATTTGAATCCCCGGAGGGATGAATGACTTACTTCATAAGGGACATCTGGCTGACATCTGGTGCACGATTTTGTCTGGGTTCTTAATTCTTTATCCATCGAGTTCCAGTTGTGGCGAGAACTTTCATGTGATGAGGTTTTCCAGCTAACCTACGCTGCGCCAGTGGTTCTGCCCAGACATTTGTCTGGGGTTTACCTCCACCAAACTATCTTGACGTCACTATACTGATGATTGTTGTGTTGCTGCAGAGTATTTATTACTTTAAACCTTTTTATTTATAGTAAATTATGCAACAAGTTATTTCAACTTATATAAATCCGCCTTGACTGCTCAATTCCTGGGTAGAACCAGAACTATGTACTGAGCACATGAAGCAATGCGCAATAGATAGGTTTGCGCAAGGATTAACATCACGTGGTCATTTTCGCTGTCTGTTTAGAATCCCCTGTTTCCCTTCATCTGAAGCAGAGAAAGCCTTAGGCACGTATTTACCAACCAAACCTAAGTCGAAGTCATGACTTGAACTCAAAGTCACTTTTTTATAAAGCAAATTCAAATAAACGTGTCTAACATTTTATAATGCAAATCTGCAAATAGCTGAGTTAAAGGTGGTAACCAACAGTTTGCCTATATCAAATACACGTAACACTAATATGATTCCCTACATGTTGTCATATAAAGCCTCTAGAGTGTCCACTGATATTGCATCCGTTCCAAAGAACAATACATTCAATGGAGGTTCCTTTTTGTCTGCTGCTTCCGACGCAAATCCTTATTTGTCGACGATTGAAAACCGCGACTTTGATTTGCAACTTTCAACATTAATCTGTGGATGAATGCAAATAGTCTATTTCCTGCAGGATTGCCACCCATGTCGCCGTAGATACCATGTCTTGGCCAGGTGGTTATTCTGGGATGAATAAATTGCTAAAATTCCTGACTATGTTTACGCCGTTGTTTTTTTCCTTTAAAGAGAATGAATTGCTTGCTTGCTCTTGTCAATTATAAATAAAAGTATGCACAACTGTATCTTTTATTAAACTGTATCTTCTAACAATACGCTTCCTTCCTATAATATCTGCTTAAAAAGGAATCTGCGTAGTGCTTGAACTTACGGAACTATTTATACAACTTACAGTTCTTCTGCACTGATTTCCTCTGCAACTGGAAACCAAAGTCTTTCTGCCGTCATACCTTTTTGACGACATTGGTCATCACATGGTGTATGATGTTGGACCCTTTCACAAACTGGATTACGGATGACCCTGGTGTAGCATGCCTCTGTATTTCTGCATAGTTTACCCAATGGGCACAAATCAGTTCATGTGAAATGTTTTCCAAGCGCGAGATCAGTGAAGCTTTATCTCCTTGATGAGATGACGACAGTGATGTTTCCAATTTATTCATGAACTGCCAGGTGTTTTTCTCTGAATTGGAGTAAAGTTCTGCATTTTGAAGTCATCTCTTTATATCCTAGCCTTTCATCAAGCAGTCCGAGCTAAAAAGAAAGAAAGAGGTTTTTACACTTAAGAAAGGTAAATGGTATACCCACTTGCCAAGTTTTCAGATATTTAACAGAACTCTGTCTCTGTTAAGTCAACAATTAACATTAACATTAACATCCCTGTCCATGAGCCTGTTGCTGGAGTAAGAGACTTACCAAGCGAGGAAAACAATGAGAGACATTAATGAATAGTCTCCACTGAACAATCCATGAATGTAAGTAGGCGATTTACAATTGTTTTTTTTTTCGTTGTATGCTTGTGCTCTTTGGACTGTACGTTTACTGTTCTGCCCTTCTTGTGACACCCTGGTTAACCAACATCAATAGACACTTCCAACTTCTTTTTTAAATAGCATATCTCTATAAGTATTTTAATGGATTTTAAGCTTAACGTTTTGCAAAAATGTACGAAAGTTCACTGGCTGTAGTTGCAATATGTACAAAAGAAAGGCGATAAAGTAGAAGAATTCAACCTAAAAGGGACATACCTACTTTTGTGAATACCTCGGATATTAGCTTACTAGGTACACAATATCCACTTCAACAATGTACCCAATAGTTGATAATTAAATAAATATGTAAATAAAACGAAAAGGTTCAAGAAAATCCAATGAGATAATATCTATATCCAATATGTCCTGTATGGCTATGCTGTCATTCTGGTTGGGTTTATTCTATGATTTCATTGGCAAGGCATCGCATTAACCACAAACTAAAAACACTGCGTAAAATGAAAGCGCTGCGAGCACTGCGGTATTCACTGCTTCGGAATTGTGCTAATAATTTGAGACAATTAGAAACGGTGTTGAACAAGTGCATTGTTTTTTTTTTCTTTCTGAAAAAAGAACGGGATAGAGCCTGGGTCCTTTAAAAAAGGGAACATTTCAAGGAGTTTAATTTAAAAAGAGGGAACTGTGCATGATTTACTCTTTATTGGCTTTCACATATTTTATATTTTTATTACAAGTCTGTCTCTCTATTTTTCTTGATCTTGAACATATCCACCAGATTATCACTGAAACGATATGGAAAGTATCATTTTTAAGGAAAAACCTAGGCTTATTTCCTGGGAGGAAGGGGTTGTTTCTTAGTCAAGAAAACAACAAACTGAACTGCCGTATACACTAGTGTGCAGAATACCTGTCCTTTCCTAAAATACACAAATACGTCTTCAATGCTGTTGTAAAATGAAGTTTAAGGTTCAGATTCGAGTAATACTAGCAAAACATAATCCTTGTGAGGAGTGTGGATAGGGAGGTAGTCACGGGTAACTTCAGAAACTGTGTTTCACTGGATGTTGTATTTCTATTCTCTCTAGATTGTGGTTTAATTTATAAATTCAAGTCCATTTAGTGTTGCATATTAGAGTTACATTAGCATTTAGTTTTGTTTTGTTTGAGTTTATTTTTTGTGTTTATTTTTTACATCGCACGGATACATTTAGGGTCATATTGGTGGATATAATTATTGGTGGAGAAAGACACTATACTTGCGTCTGGGTAGAACCACTGACACACCCCAAGTCATTGCATTTTGCTTAAACAGACTGGGCATAATGTTTAGCTATTGTGAATCAGGATAAATCAAATAATTACTTTGAAAAAAATGCAGACGGCCAATCATACATAGCCGCTTTTCCGACAGCTGCTGCTTATATGACCAGTTGATAGGAAAAATGTGGGCAAAGCGTAGAGGTCGTTAATCGGGTCAGCTTCTGTTGGCTTTTACTGTCAATCATTGCGTGATGAAAACACACTTATGGCGATAAACACTGTATTTATGGGCCTACTTCTATACAGTGCATAGACTGCACTGTCATCACCCATAAAGTCATACAACTGGACGACCCGCGGACTTCCTGTCATTAAAATCGTAGCATAAAGTACTATAATTTATGCCGGTGTGCCCATGAAGGTAGCCGCTGTATCGACCAATTGAATATACGGCTCCCAAGTTATTGAGCTATTCTTTTTCGATAATAATAAAGCTACATACATTTTCTTCAACGTCAAGTAGTAAAAGTTAAATGTACTTCGGTTTAAACGAGAATGTGTCTAATAGAGCCCATCATTAAAATACGTTGTCCGCTGTAGGATCTGGAGGTGAGATATTACCTGGAACCTGACCGATGATGTTTCCCATGCGCCGATGTCAACTTTAAATGTAGTTTGTATTGAAAATGATAAAAATCTGCATATCATTTCCACATCCATGCTACATCAGTCCACTAGTCATACAACAGACAGTTATACTAACCTGCCTTCTGCATTCCTGGAAGTGTCCGATAATACCCTAGGTTACTTAAAGGACCATATTAGAAGTTAAGATTTGACGCGTTTACCTAATTATGTTAAAATGCTTAGCTCCAGGACTAAAAATAATCCAACAAACCATCAGACTGTGCACCGCTTTATCTTTCAAGTCTTAAACTTAGTCTTACTTTACGATCAGACTCGCGAAAACGAATTACAATCAGCAGCGCATTGATGTTTATGTACTGTCAATGCAATTTTACACAAACATTACTCACATGGTTAATTAAGATGTTATCTATAGTTATACAAGTACATGACAATATAAACACATACCTTGAGAATAAACTTTACTTACATAAAGGCAACAATAACAATGTACGACTCGCTTGTTCCTTATTGCTGAATAGTTTAGAGCTTTTATATCTTTTTTGAGGGTATTAGAGCTTAGAGATTGAATTTGGCCTATCTGTTGATGTAGACTTGTATCGTCTTTATTTTTATCTTAACATACTGTGTTGACCTACTCGGCGTTTAAAGCTGATTGTCATGTGTGGAGAAGTAGTGGTTCTTTTGAACATTGTAAACTAAAAAAGTTTAAAGTATGCACATAAACATGTTTGTTTGTGTTTTAATAAGTTTTGTTTTAATGTATAACAACAGTAAAAGTCACATATTGTACATCATCAGTATTATCTGCTTTTAGTGTCGCTTTTTTTCAATATAAAACAGTATAGGCCGTTTGTTGTATATGACCGGTTTTGTCTACTTTTTAGTACGTTTTAAGCTATAAATATTAAAGTCGATTAATCTATAAGACCCGGTTTTGTTTGTTTCATGCTGATATTAATGAATAGGTCTGTTTTCTGCTGTTTAGTGTGTTTTTTTTTAAATACTGATATTAAAGTAGTTTATCCATTAAGCCAGGTTTTGTATGCTTTTTAGTGTTTTTAAAATACTGACATTAAAGCACTTTAATTGATATGATCAGGTGTGTATGTTTTCAGCGCATTATACAATATACATTTTAGGCCAAAAACGACAGGATCATTTCAGCAGCCCAAAATAGTTGTGTGCATTTAATGCTGCAAGAGTTGACAAACGTTATTAACAACTTATACCAACTTTTCGGATGCAAAATTTAGGTGCAAAGAAAACGTAACCAACTACTCTTCCAAACAATTCACCAAATTACTATTTGGACAGTTAAAACAACAGCTGCCTAGTGAGCTAAAAAGGCCTGCCAACAATAAAGTCACCAGCAAGAACTGTAAAGAATGTATGTAATTTAACAATACCCTAAAACTCTTTCTACGATATAGGAAAGAGAAAACAAAAGTGACATTAGACACAAACAAGCTATACACAGCACAGACAAAATCTTATAACAGAGAATGGTTATAAAATAAGTTGAATTAATTGGAAACAAAAGAGACAAAAGGGGTTGATGTAGATTATACATCAGATCACACGATTTAAATTATGTGAAGATGTCATCTTTCAAAAGAGTTCATGAAGTTTTGCTTGGGAGAATAAAAATCGTCTCTATATTTCGATTAATTTATTTTTCTAGTGTAAGCCATTTGAAGATAAGAAGTAAAGAAAAGGTCTGAAATATGCAAAAGTACTAGTAATACTTACACTTTACTTTGACCCAATCGGTTAACAAAGACAACATGACATGGTCCTGCTTAACAGTTGTTTAAGAGAAGAGCAGATAAGCATGCTAGTGTCTGCAAAAGGCTTTAAAACTTTAAATTGCTGTACCTCGTGTACTCCTAAAATAATTACATAGTTGTTTGCTTATTACTATGGGCATGTATGTTCAGGCGCGTAGCAGCCTGTGCGCAGAAAACGCAGCTGCGTACATATTGTTCCCAAAGAATGAATATAAAATGTCTGCAATACAAATCCTAATATAACACAATTGGTAATGCACTGCACAAAGGTATTCAAATGCAAGCCAAATTTTAAAGTAAGAACAAACCCGTGATGAGTGATGAAACAAAAACAACAATCCGATAGTTACCGCCCTGAAACGGTCAGTCGGCAATATGGACCGACTGGGGTCCGTAAACCAGTTTTACAGAGTTCCTGATGTGTTTCTCAAAGTCAAGTACTGAAATGAAACCTGATCTATTTGAATAACAAATGTCTATGCACTGACGTTTAATTTGATAAGTTATGATGAAAAGTGACGTCATTGACAGATAATGAACACACAGCTCTTAGGAAATAAGGGATCTCATTTTGATAAGAAGAACTACACACAAATTGTTAAGTCTTGTATATCAAATGACGGGTAGTTGTCACAGTCTTTCAAATCAGAAATCAGAAAACTTATCGCCATTACTTTTCTCAGTTTTGTTAATGATCTGGAGACACATTTGTCGAATCAAGGTTCAGTTGGTATAGAGCTGGGTAACCCTAATAATATTCATACATGGCTTAAACTCCTGGTTCTCCTTTTTGCCGACGATACCGTGATTACTTCAGATTCTCCACATGATCTTCAAAATAGTTTACATTCATTTTACCAAACTTGTAACACCTATCACTTAGTTAGACGACCCGAATTATGAGAAAATCAGCATACAGTCCGCTCAACCTCCTTTCATAATCCAATAAAACAAACTCTAATCGACCAATTTAAACAGAACTGGAATGCCGATCTACAGCATAGTAACAAAGGAAAAATGTACAGCAGTCTCATGAATTCGAAAACTACCTTAAGACACTTAAGTCATACCAGACAATATCGATGCTTAAATTACCCACAGCTAACCATCATCTTCCCTTAGAGACTGTTCGCTACGACGGAACGCCTTATAGTGTAATTTAAATACAGTTGGCACTGAATAACATTTTTTATTACACCGCCCTTATTGCCATGCAGATAGAGAAATCCTTATCAAACAGTCGCCTAATAACAATGCCGCTGCCACACTATCCATGCTTTCAAGAATAAGAAACTCTACAATACATCTGCAGAAACTGTCTAAATCCATGCATCCAATTATGAAGAAGTTTTTTTTTAGTGCGCCTATACCTCTGGCTATACCACTGTTGTTCATGTCACATAATTATTATATTTATGTTACACGTGTAAATATATTATATCGAATAGACTATTACGAAATATCTTAGTATGAATTGTCTCAGTTGGCCATTGTGCACATGTGAACGTTATCGTCTGGTAAATACGTTTTGTCTTTTATTTTTTACACCGTATTTCACATTTATATCCTAACTAAATACAATGATAGCCTACTTACCTGTAAATACTAACTTGTCACTAAGCTTGTTATGCATTCCATATATATCTCACATCTGTTTCTTCCGATGAAATTGTGCATCATTTAAGTATAGCGTTAATGGATATCCCGTGCACCAACGTGTTGTTAATTAATCGCTTTCTGTCAGAGTGAGGCAATGTAACTGTATTTTACTTACTTTACTGTAAGCACACCACCATCGTGTTTCCTGTCCAAACCTCACTAACTAGTTTCACTAACAAACGGGCGAGCCATACGTGATCGAAATAACAATTCTTATATGTCCATGTGTCTTCGTTATTTGCTTGTCTGCCTGTCTGTCTGTTAGTTCAATATAAATATCAAAATGTAATAAGATGCATGCATGTCACATATACACTTTCTCTCTCTCACTCTCACCCTTCTCCCACTTTCCCTCTCCATCTATCACCCTCGCTCTCCATAGTTTTCTTTTTTTTGTTATCCCCACAGCCGGAATCCCCGTTTATTCATTGCTGTTGATAATTGTATGTATCTCCATGTTTTACACTTTGTATACCTGGATGAATAAAACATCTTTGACTTTGACTTTGAATGCTTTTATGATTATAAAGCAAGCATATAATTGTGATGGTGATGGCTTTCTTGATTGAAATACAGGATCATCGCAGTCAGCTGGATGACCTCATATGACCTCATTTTGAAAAGCTACAGCTTACTACGATCTACTGATAACAACAATGTTAACAAAAATGGTCAAGGTAAAGTTTTAAAAGGTTTGACAGAATCTGGGGAACCCAGTGTGTTATAAAAAAACACCCAACTCACTGCTATAGTTAGCTGATGTTCATTATCAGCTGATTGTATCTACTGGATGTGAATGACTCGTCATGTGCTGCGGAAGGCAGGGCGTTTAAAACAGACACCTGTGTTTATGGAAAACAGGTAAAATGTTTGATTTTTACTTTACTATAACACTCTAGTAAACTTCTATATTGGGTTATACTGATAGCGACGGATCAAGCATATTTTTTTTTCAGAATTAACAGAAATAAGCAATTGATAGCAAACACGATGTATATTTATGTAGTTCATATCATATTCATTTTCAATCAAAACATCAACCTGTGCAGTTGTTTTCGTTATTTGCTGTTGGTATTATATCTGTTAATCAACACTAGTCATGATACTTTTGCTTAAATGTATACAATAAGTTGAATACAGTTCAGTCCATTCACATGGCGGACTTTTGCTTACAAAGTCAAATGCTGTTGTCTATATTACAATAGCTATTGTTATAATGTGATGCATTAATACATTGAGCATTTAAGTCATTAAATATGATATCGAAACTTAAAACAAAAATATAAATTATCGAAGAGTTTTAAGTGTTGCAAAAATAAATGTATATCAGTACTTGGCGTCAAAATGTCGCAGTGACCTGTACATTTAAATAATCTTCTATTTATCAACACTAGTTATGCATTTTCTTAAGCTGTTTAACCTCCATTCCTTCATTCCAATTTTGAACAAAGACTACCTTTGAAAACACGTTTTAATGTTAGGTACATGAACCATTTAGTAAAGAGATAGGTTCAATACAGGTTTATTTCCCTGTTAAATGTCCGTCACTATACAATACCTGCACTACCATATAAACCACGGTCAAGTTTGAATCAGATCAGAAGACATTATCTTGTACATTTTATCGTCACAAAATTTATCTCTGTGACTGTTGAACTGAACAATCTTAGCGTACATAGCTCGATGAAATTGAAATTGAAATAAATCAAAGCGAATGTCACGGAGCCGTTAACTATTGTTGATCTACCGACCAACTAATAACTGGCAATCACTTTTTTAATCTTGATTTCGAAGAGGTTGTAGTATTGCAGCTGAAGATACTTTTTATAACGCAACTGGGACCTTGATTTTAACCCATAAAAAGGTCACATTATTAAGTACTCTAAGTGTGTTATAGTAACAGTGTGGGTAATCCGATATAATGCATTTGAACAATAGTCGGTTTGTCTGTCTTCCTCATTTTCAACAGTTTGATATTGACGTCATAATTGGGAAATTCATACGAAATAAAGACAACAAGGCAAATTTTAATAGTCAATGTTAAACACACCTAAAAGCACGGTATACTTAAATGTAGATAGTCATGTTATTTACATTGAAAATTGAACATATAAATTCCATTTAATATGTATGTACAGTATCCTGTGTTCATGACACAATATATAGAACTACAGCTATCTTACTCTATATCACCATTTATATATTATCTATTGTTCTAATTAAATAGCCGTGAAACACACACATCGATGGTTGCTTTTAATAACACGCGCTGTTTACTTACATCAGCAGCATCACATAGTCAAATTAAGGTTGCAGATAAGATAACACGATTATACAGCGCTATATTTAGAGCAAGGTACATACCATTTAGAGCATCTACAGTAAATAAACATTAAACATATATGGGCGGCTGTCTATCATTTGTCATCGCCTTAATTTTCTGTTCTTGTTCTTATTTTTTATCCAGTGTGTTTCATCTTAAAAATGTATACCCCAATTCCTTAGTAGATGGTAGCACTTAGTTACTTTTCATCCAAAAATAATATTCATAAAACAAAGACACATTAATAACATCAATATAAAACTCCTGAAGATAATGATAATTCATTGTATAGTATATGTTAGTCATGAAAGGTCTTTGCTGAGAAAATAAAACAGTAAACATACACGATTCTCTGAAACGTCTCAAAATTATATTCTGGAATTAGGATTATATATTAGGAAGACTAAATTGTTTCTTTACAGTAGTTTAAAGTTTTTCCTAATTTAAGGTGACACTATGTTTGTCTAGTTGTTCTTTATTTTGTATCTGATAGTTAAACAAAGCAATTCGAATAGTATCGCGTGTGTGTGTTTCTTTCACCTTAGAATATGAACTATGTATACATATACCCTTGTTCTGCCCAGAAAAAAAGACCAGAAAAGAACAGGAAACTGATGGAAAATACACGATGTTAATCTTCTGAAAGAAAACGGATACCAAAGTCATTGTAGACAATACACATGTGCGAAACCCATAAGCCAGATTGCGGATTTAAGATCAGATTAACCAGTATTTATTCGTTTTTACTAATATAATGTTATAAAATAGTATTGTCTTTATTTTTAGGAAAAGGGGCAATAAGAGACATTTTATAATGTAATTACTAAAAGTCTTAAACTATATGTCAGTTACCCAATTAGGTCTGACAACAATTCAATTAATTCTACTGTGTTGCTCGCAGGGTTCATAGGGGGAATTCATGACATATTGAGCCAATCACTAAATTTAAGCTGTGTTTGTAATGTGTGGTCCAATATGGCTCACTTGGGTTAGTGAACTGTATGCAGGTGGATTGTAATCCCGGTTGAAATCAAGGCAGATAATCATGTTAGACAACATATATGCTGCGATTTTTCTTAGCATTGTATGCTCTATTTTACGACAATACAGAGTTGAACATGTGTAACAATTTGCTTTCCCACATTTTATAACTATAAGGAAAGAGGAAATGCAAAAATTGAACACGTTTTATATTTCGTTCAATTATTTACTAAACAGCGTATGAACTAAATTTACTTCATTCAGAAACCACACTGAGGTGCATGATCGAAAAACGACAGTTCGTTTACTTTGATCAGTTTAATCTGTATAAACCAATTTGTTTAAAACAGTTTTCAGAAATGCGAATTAACTACACGATATTCAGTACAGCAACACATGTATATCATTTACGAAAAAAACGTAAAATCCTTATTATGTTGTTAGATAAGTATTGGGTCATGAATTATATCTTGGTTCGTTTAGGGCAGGAAAACTTACCATATTTAAACTGCTCTCTCAGATTTCAGCCAAGAAACACTTTAACTGCATTTTACATGTAAATCATGACACCATTGGTCTATGTTTCATCGACATGTAAATTATGCCACCACTGGTCTTTCTTACATCGACATGTAAATCATGACACTACTGGTCTATCTTACATCGACATGTAAATAATGACATCACTGGTCTATCTTACATCGGCGTGTAAATCATGACATCACTGGTCTATCTTACATCGGCGTGTAAATCATGACATCACTGGTCAATCTTACAGCGACATGTGAATCATGACACCACGAGTCTTTATTACATCGACATGTAAATCATGACACCAATGGTCTATCTGACATCGACATGTAAAGCATGACACCATTGGTCTATCTTACATCGACAAGTAAATCATGACAAAACTGGTCTATCTTCCATCGATATGTAAATCATGATACCTCTGGTCTATTTTACATCGACATGTTAATCATGACATCACTGGTCTATCTTACATCGACATGTAAACCATGCCACCACTGGTCTATCTGACATCGACATGTCAATCATGACACCACTGGTATATCTTACATCGACATGTAAATCATGACACCACTGGTCTATCTCACATCGACATGTAAACCATGGCATCACTGGTCTATCTTACATGGACATGTAAATCATGGCACCACTGGTCTATCTTTGATCGACATGTAAATCATGACATCACTGGACTATCTTACACCGACATGTAAAACATCACATCACTGGTCTATGTTACATCGACATGTAAATCATGACACCACTGGTCTATCTTACATCGACATGTAAATCATGACACCACTTGTATATCTTACGTCGACATGTAAATCATGACACCACTGGTCTATCTTACATCGACATGTAAAACATGACACTATTGGTCTATCTGACATCGACATGTAAATCATGACACCACTGGTCTATCATACATCGACATGTAAAACATGACACCACTGGTATATCTTACGTCGACATGTAAATCATGACACAACTGGTATATCTTACGTCGACATGCAAATCATGACACTATTGGTACATCTTACATCGACATGTAAATCATGACACCACTGGTATATCTTACGTCGACATGTAAATCATGACACTATTGGTATATCTTACATCGACATGTAAATCATGACATCACTGGTCTATCTTACATCGACATGTAAAACATGACACTATTGGTCTATCTTACATCGACATGTAAATCATGACACCACTGGTATATCTTACGTCGACATGTAAATCATGACACCAATGGTCAATCTTACATCGACATGTAAATCATGACACCACTGGTCTATCTTACATCGACATGTAAATCATGACATCACTGGTCTATCTTACATCGGCGTGTAAATCATGACATCACTGGTCAATCTTACGTCGACATGTGAATCATGACACCACTGGTCTTTATTACATCGACAAGTAAATCATGACAAAACTGGTCTATCTTCCATCGATATGTAAATCATGATACCTCTGGTCTATTTTACATCGACATGTTAATCATGACATCACTGGTCTATCTTACATCGACATGTAAACCATGCCACCACTGGTCTATCTGACATCGACATGTCAATCATGACACCACTGGTATATCTTACATCGACATGTAAATCATGACACCACTGGTCTATCTCACATCGACATGTAAACCATGGCATCACTGGTCTATCTTACATGGACATGTAAATCATGGCACCACTGGTCTATCTTTGATCGACATGTAAATCATGACATCACTGGACTATCTTACACCGACATGTAAAACATCACATCACTGATCTATGTTACATCGACATGTAAATCATGACACCACTGGTCTATCTTACATCGACATGTAAATCATGACACCACTTGTATATCTTACGTCGACATGTAAATCATGACACCACTGGTCTATCTTACATCGACATGTAAAACATGACACTATTGGTCTATCTGACATCGACATGTAAATCATGACACCACTGGTCTATCATACATCGACATGTAAAACATGACACCACTGGTATATCTTACGTCGACATGTAAATCATGACACAACTGGTATATCTTACGTCGACATGCAAATCATGACACTATTGGTACATCTTACATCGACATGTAAATCATGACACCACTGGTATATCTTAC
Source organism: Sinonovacula constricta (assembly GCA_007844125.1). Taxonomy (NCBI): domain Eukaryota; kingdom Metazoa; phylum Mollusca; class Bivalvia; order Cardiida; family Solecurtidae; genus Sinonovacula; species Sinonovacula constricta. The sequence goes on along the minus strand of CM017573.1, from coordinate 28,655,484 downwards.
GTCGACATGTAAATCATGACACTATTGGTATATCTTACATCGACATGTAAATCATGACATCACTGGTCTATCTTACATCGACATGTAAAACATGACACTATTGGTCTATCTTACATCGACATGTAAATCATGACACCACTGGTATATCTTACGTCGACATGTAAATCATGACACCAATGGTCAATCTTACATCGACATGTAAATCATGACACCACTGGTCTATCTTACATCGACATGTAAATCATGACATCACTGGTCTATCTTACATCGGCGTGTAAATCATGACATCACTGGTCAATCTTACGTCGACATGTGAATCATGACACCACTGGTCTTTATTACATCGACATGTAAATCATGACACCAATGGCCTATCTGACATCGACATGTGAAGCATGACACCATTGGTCTATCTTACATCGACATGTAAATCATGACATCACTGGTCTATCTTACATCGACATGTAAATCATGACATCACTGGTCTATCTTCCATCGACATGTAAATCATGACACCTCTGGTCTATTTTACATCGACATGTTAATCATGGCATCACTGGTCTATCTTACATCGACATGTAAACCATGCCACCACTGGTCTATCTGACATCGACTTGTAAATCATGACACCACTAGTCTATCTCACATTGACATGTAAATCATGACACCACTGGTCTTTCTGACATCGACATGAAAATCATGACTCCATCGGTCTATCTTACATCGACATGTAAATCATTACATCACTGGTCTATATTACATCGACATGTAAATCATGGCACCACTGGTCTATCTTACATCGACATGTAAATCATGACATCATTGGACTATCTTACACCGACATGTAAAACATCACATCACTGGTCTATCTTACATCGACATGTAAAACATGACACTATTGGTCTATCTGACATCAACATGTAAATCATGACACCACTGGTCTATCTTACATCGACATGTAAAACATGACACTATTGGTCTATCTGACATCGACATGTAAATCATGACACCACTGGTCTATCTTATATCGACGGTACGCTTCAGAGGCTTCTTTACTTGCTCTGCTCTTCAACACATGGCCAATAAATGGAAATAAATCTGCATTTCTTTTGAAGTTTCTCTTAAAGTGCAAGCACACTAGACATACATTGTTAATATATTTTCTTAAACGTGCACACTATTTTTTTTTGCTTCTACTATTTGTATCAATGAAACGTATCTTAAAGATAAGTCCCTGACGTATTACTCCTCTGACTGTTTAGAATCTCACCGCGTGGGTTCGAGTCCCGTTCGGAGCGAAAGATTTAATGTGTGTGTGATGATCTTCCAGCTGAACTTGGCGTGCCGGTGGTTCTAACGAAATATTCGTATAGTGTCTTCCGCCGTCACAAAAGCTGGACGTAGCCAATATAACCATGATTGTGTCCGTGCGACAATACCATCAAAACAATCAGTAAGACAACAACAACAACAAACACACATACAAGAATATATGACAAAGTCCTATGAGCATTGCAACATATACCAAATTCCGATAAGGCACAGAACAAAGGTATTTCACATGCAAGCCAAGCGAAAAGCAAGAACAAATCTGTGATTAGTCATTTAACGAACAGAGCAAACCCGACAGTCACCGCCTTAGAACGGTCAGTCGGCAATGTGGACCGACTGGGGTGCTTAAACCAGTTTTACAGAGCTCTAACCTCGCACTTCCTGACCAGCTTCTCAAATGTGGGCAATGAAAAGAAAAACGATGTTATGACGAAAGTAGTGACGTCATTAAAAAATACGTCCACATAGTGTTTAGAAAATAATATGGTATTATTTCGATTTGAAAAAACACACATAAATGGTTGATTATACATAAAAATAACTTTTTGAATCATGAACAAACATGACCAAAGACGAATAAATGGTTGTTGCATCCTGTTCATGTGACGATGGGATTGAAGAACCAAAGTCCAATGTCCATCAAAGCAAATACACGTAACAACCCTTAAAGGATGAATAAAATGACAACATAGATTACATGCACGGGGAGATTTACACCATCTGACTACTGATAAATTCAACAATGTCCTCAAAGTAAGATAAATCAAGTCCATTTGTTCAAGGTAAATCAACATTCAGAAGTGAGTGTTAATATCAAATATGCTATAATTAAACAACGTAAATGTTTGTGGGGAAAATCCGTCTACTTATATCATGAGATATAAACTATCAGTAAAAAGAAAATTTCTTATATGAAAACGTTATATTGCAGTGGTAAAACTAGGAAATGGCATTTTTTTTCCGAAGCCCTTACAAGTTATAATTTTTAAGATAACAGTCGTGTATTCAGAGTGTATCAGAGCAGCAGGTAAGTGGAAACATATAAATGTAACGGACAGTTACGAAACACGCAGTAGGAATCAACAACGAGTCTGTAACTTCGAAATCAGTTTTACTTAAACCTTTTTCAGCAAACCTTTTGTTGATTGTTTTGTTAAGTTTAACTATTTTACGATATGTTTAGGTGGATTATTATTTAATGAAATGCGTTCTTGATATTTTCCGATATATGACCTTACATGGGGTATTTTCGGCATGCAAAAAAGGAATCGTATTTTCTTTGTTTACACAGCAACTTGTCAGTAATGTGTAGAGCTTACATATACAGAGGGTAATCTGTTGCTAAAGATAAAGTAGCGGGGTATTCTAGATGCGTTTATCATATCAGTACCTATGGTACGAGACTATCCGGGGAGATAAAACAGGTGTCCATTACACAATACGTCATTGTGTTACAGCACAACGCTCATAACGATCATAGAAAACCTCCGGAGTTGACTGTTGTTTTGATTTTATCAAATTTCAAACCGACACTCTGGGGTAAGCGCTGCCACGAAGGTATGTATCAAGATAAATATTGTTTTAGTTTTGTTTTTATTTTCAGACGTCGAGCGCGTACTTACTTGCTTTATGGGTTTTGAAAGTTCTTCAACCATCCGATTTTCTATTAACTTACTTTTGCACGATGTTTCACTGCACATTACTATGAGGTTTCTTTTATTGTGGAGTAAATGATATGACTTTAGGAACTAGGGTTGACTTCAAATTAGTATTTGGGTCTTTTTCATGTTTCTAAAATGAAAGGAGAAATACCTCCAGCTAGATAAAAAATTGATTACAACAAGCCACGAGTCGCCATATTTGATAGCCACCAGAGACGGCCGTTGGGATTTTCAGCATAGTTTGTTTATAGTTGATCCCCGGCGGGATCTGTCTCTAAGCCCGTGTTTCTAACCTTGCCAAAACCTTCATAATATTTAATTGAAATTGAAATTGTGTATTTAAATAAATTGACTTATTCAGTTAATAATATAAGCGAAAGCGTAAGATTATAATCCAGAATGCTGCCGAATCACACACGAGATCTTTAACAGAAGATAAAAAATTCTAGATAGTAGTTTGCTGAATGTAGTTGTATTTTTACATGCCCGCCGATATATATGTGGATTGATGGGTGTGGGTATGGTAGGTGTCCGTGTATGCATGTGTAATGGACAACGTATGTTATATTGTAATGGTGCAGCAGCGATTTTTATCTTTTCGGTAAACGGACCTGTTGACAGTTACAGATCCGTTCACTATGTTGATTAAAGTAACACAACATGACCATCTTCAAACATACTTATTATGGTGCTCTTTCTTATTGTATGTGCAATTTCAATATTCTCTTCCATCGTTGATTAATCAACGACTTATTACAGTCAGCAGTTTCTAAACAAACAATTGACAAAGCAATTTGTATACGAGCTTTCTTATTGGCTAAGACATTTCCCGTGATCCAGTTAGAAAACGCGATACAGTGTATTGGGGTAATACTTTATCATCAAGAGAATCTAGACAGTAATATGTTACGCTGCTCTTTGTAATTGTATGTGTCATTTCAATATTCTCTTAGAATCGTTGAGTAATATTAATTTACCATTTAGTACACCGACTTATTACAGTCAGCAGTTTCTAAACAAACAATTGCCAAAGCAATTTTAATACGAGCCTTCTTATAGACATTTCCCGTGATCCAGTTAGATAATGCGATACAGTTTACTGGGGTAATAGTACAGTATCATCAAGTAAAGCTAGACATTAATACGTGACAGCTTTTCTGGTCCAAATGGAATATCCCTGATTTACAGCCCTAGAGCATATACTCAAATCCAAAGCAAAGCCATCGTCGCGCGATATCTCCTAAACTTGACCATGGCTAGTACTACATTCCAAAATTTATCTCCGCTAGATAACAGCACAGTGTCACCTATAACCCATTGAACATTCGACTGTAGATATGAATGCAATGCACAATCATGTACAACTAACTGATACATTACAAATGCAATGACAATTAATTTGAAATGAAAACACAACTGCGATGGTATTTTAACAAAATTTCAAACGGCGGATACATACAAAAACGGATCTATGTTTGAACAGAATGGGTAATTTGATGGCAAATTGTTGGGTTTGATTTAAGTACATTTAATTGAAAAAAAAAAACATAAGAGATAACTGTTGCAATTGGATTCTGAAGTAAAGAAGGACGAATTAGCTAAAGTTATTTGGACCGATCGTACAGCTAACCATTAACAAATGGCGGTGTATTTTCTTGAACTTGCCAACTTTCCTCGCGCAGCGTTCATATGATGCCGATAACGAGACTTATCTAAAATTGGTATGACTGTTAACAGTATTGTTACTAAATAATTTTGGGGCATATTGAAGATTATATGAACACATTTGGAAGAGACTTTGTTCTGCAGGCCTAAAAGTGACCACTGGCCAAGTCTGTCAGAGGTCGCTTAACAAAGTAACGCAGAGATACAAACATAAAGCTGTTGTGAATGCCAAAGATTACATGCACTTTCAACAATGCGTTATCACCCGTTGAGACCCCAATACAGCTGCATACTGTATTCAAGTGTGATCTAGTCGTCCATATAAATGGGTCGCCAAGAAAGTCGACACTTGTATTTATACGTGGTCTTGGAAATTTCTCTAGGGTGACGTCGCTGCTTTAAGAAGCGATCGTAATTTTAACCGTTATGTTTATGTAGTTAAATTACCACATACTTCTACAGAAACCTTATAAAAGATAGATGTGTAAATTGTTTTCGTCAATCATTTTTAGGATTAAAACTCATTTTACGTTTTATGGTTACTATGTATTTAGTGCCTGCTTACTTAATACAGAAGTGGGCTGACAGTTCGCGATTGGTATACACGCTATTTCCAACGCATATTGTACTGTCACTGATATTTCATCGTCCATTGTGAATTTCGAGACACTCATGCAATTTCGGTCAAACGGAGCTAATGTAAAATGTGCCGCATATCAATTTACAGAGAGATACATAGTTCAATTTGTTTTTGGCTGAACTTGATGTCTAATGGATAACAGAGGGATACATTATATAGGATTTTTTTATAGGAATTCACATATCTCTACATTTAATGACCAGTAGTGACAACTTAAAAGCTCTTTGAAATACATACTTTCATCGGCAGCATCAATGCATGCAAAGTAGGGTACCATATACACGAAACCATATCGTAAGATCTAACACTGTAATGATCGCAATGACCAACAAAGACGGGCATCGTCCAACATTTCGCGACAATTTATTAAGTATTTAAGAGTCCATTATTGTGTATTAAACATATTTTATGAATGACAGATTGTGATAATGGTTTATGTATTAAAACAGGCCACGTAAATATACTACCCGGATTGCTTTGCGTATTAATAATGTAAATCTTTGTCAGAGTAATAAGACTGTCAAGGCTCGTATGTGTAACTGCATAGCGCAAACATATTATTTCGTTGAATGCTCTGTTTTCAACGGCTTGAATTTCATTAATTTCCGGCGAAGTTGATGCACTGCGTTACTTTATCTTGTGTAGTAGTATACATGAGGAGGGTTCTGGCTCAGTTATCTTTTTAGGTCTCCTTTTCTTAATCTAACCCGATGGCGGAGTTTCTACCTAACACGATAGGGGCCGCCAGGCCGATTCTATCACACTACCCTTTTAAGACGTGAAAAGGTTAAAATCTTGTTAAACGGGGTTCTTGTACCAAAGGTCCACAGATAGCCGCCGAACAACCTTTTAACCTTTATCAGCTGCAATAGTTAAGACATGTCGTATGCAAATCACTGAAATATTTATAGCGCGTAAATATATTTCTAAGGGAGCCTACTGAGTGTAATGCATAAACCGTACATCTACAACTAGAGACACGTAACCTTAGCGTAATAACCATCGATACTGTTAGGATTATAACGTTTGGATAAATAGAGGAGTTTTATATCCTGGATGAACTTGATTATGGTTACTGTTGTTTGCCAAACCCGTTGCCTGGTTATCAGTGTGATGAGGAGCTAGTGTACTTCGTTGCGCCTAGCGGGTTGAATGAGCAGCAGCAAAAAACATCTATTATTTGACCGATACTAGTACATCATGAAGAATGAGATATATGAGTATAGAGAGTAACATGTGCGACTAGAGATATGGCAAGAGATGTATGAAGAGGAGATGTACCAGATCATGGACGCCGCTCAAGAATTTGATTGGGGCGCGGGACTTGCGGTCGAACCTGAGGCCGAACCGGTGGACGTTTCTCAAGCAGAGTAGGTTAGGTCACAGCGCCGGATTCCTTTTTTTAAACATGTTTTAGACCTCGGGGACTTTAAAAAGGAAAACAAAAGATGGTAAGTTGCCTGTTTGAGTCCTTATTACCCTAATGACAGCTTAAATGGTCCAAGCCCCAACGATCTCCCACAGCCTGGTGGGAATCAGTCCTCGGCTTTCTTATTCTCTCGGAGAGAATATCGTTTTGCAGTTTCTTCGTTAGACCATTGAAGCCGATGCATAATAAAAGTCACCAGATTAAGTGTGGCGACAAGGGCAATGATCTGGAACAGATCAGCGATTCTAGCGGGGGGGGGGGGGGGGGTGGGGAGGGTCACATTATTGCTAATATACAGTAGAAGGTCCAAGCCTTTAATACATACACAAATTATGATGCATTTGATGAAAAAGTCGACATACACTATTTATTCTTGGTATGCTTGAGGTGACTGACAGTGTGTACTACACACGCAGCTCAGAGCGGGGGTGGGGGATATTCAACATTTTGGAACGCTTCGAAAGCGCTTCTTTGCGACTTTCTTCTAGATTTTTTTTCGAAGCTCCTCTATGTTCTCCTGATGTGCCTTATCGTCACGGACCTCCCGTTTCAGGTCTTCAAACGTCTGGATCTCATCTAGTACAAGTCTATACTCGACGTCGGAAATATTCCCGTCTGCCAGGGCTTTGCTCACGATGTCGGAGATGGTATTAAGCTTTGCTCGGGCTGTCCCCTCGATGCGCCGATGCTTAACGAGTTTATGGGATAGCCGCCTTCCAGCCACGTTGCCAATGACCGAGAGACCCGCGCAACCAGGAGACCCAATCTCGAGCCCTACAGCGATCGGAAGCGCTACGACCGTCGATATAAAAATATACCTTTGATTCCAAGCCCAGCGCCATCGGTCGCCAAAGCAGTGTCGGCGTCATCTACGGAATGCAACGCCCTCTTGCATTTATTTCTGAGGCTTGCCCTTTTTTCGGCTTCTCGCATCTCTGCCTGGATTCGGGTAATCTGCTGACGACGGTAAGCGTGTCCATCACCCTCAGATGGCAAGGTGGGGATATATTGATGGGGCTGTTGGAATCTCTCGGTCTTTCATGTCTCGGTTTGATGTTAATCCCCTCACATCTTTAGTTCAATTAGCCGCGCAACCACTCCCGAAGCATTAGTCCGAGTCGATTCCCGCGTCCGAAAGTTGAGAACAGAACATTTATCAATTTCTAGGGGTTGTTGGAAAGTTTTCTCAAAATAATAGCTTGGATTCTTAGTTACTTCGTAACCGTCTTGAAACTTTCCACTTACTGTTATGCCCTCACTCGTCATCTCTTCCGAGCGCCCATTACGTTGAGCCGCAGACAAAGATATAGCCTGTATCTTTTCTATTTAATCATGACTTAACCAACTTTACTATGGCTATTTCCATCCGCGTTTCACCCGAACGACTATTGAAATGCACCACCTTCCAAGGCTTTAATGGCAATTATGGGCTTGGGAATTTGCCCGTCAACGTATGTCTTGTTTGCAGCACCGTTCGAATGAAGTAGAAGATGCACATTTACTTTCCGGCGATTGTTAAGATTAAGGTGACCTAATATAGCCGTGTCACCGATTATTTCAGGATGACTTCTCCCTTTAAGAACCTCCATCCTTCCTCGACACTCTCGCAGAAACCACATCCACATGCACATCCATTAGGTCTTCATCACCATCCTGGTCCATCCAGGCGCAAGCTGTAGCAAAGAAACCGCATCGACGTAAGCCCGAGTAGCGTAGTCTGCCCTAGGTGTCCTCCTTCACCACGCCCTCCAAAGATACTCATTTCACATCAGGGACGACACTCACTAGCAAACTGTGGTTGTCTTTTATTTACCACGCTCGTCTCTAGTAGAGATTGTGAGCTCAGAGAGTGTCCCCTGTCTCAGGAGCTTGAACTCGGGATTAGGAAATGGGGATGATCTCCTCGTACTACCGCCACCGACAGCGAGTAGACTGCTGGGGGGGGGGGGGGGCTTTCCAGGCATTCTTAGTGGTGTTCGTCTCTTCTAGGTGGATAAAGAACAACCTGTGCAAGTTTCTTAGGGCAAGGCCCGGGACTTCCTTATAAGGCGGGCCAACTGGCGAATCTACCTCCCCGCTCCGCGCCACATACCGAGGCCCAAGTTTGACGTTTCAGTTCCGAACGAATTGCACCAGGCCGATCTCTTATTCTTACCAAACGACACGGTTAGTCGGAAGACATACAAGTATACCTTGACTGTTGCCGATGTGGCCAGCAGGTTCAAAGCCGGTGAACCGCTTACTACCAAGGAGGCTACAGAGGTCGCCTCTTGTCTCGAGCGGATCTACAAGCGGGGCCCGCTGCGATGGTCGAAACTGCTTCAAGTCGATCCTGAGCGGAGTTCATGGGCATTGTGTCCCAGTTTTGGCCTAGCACGGGGGTGAGGTCAGGCGCGGGGAACAACCACCGTGATCAGTGAATTGTAGAGCAGTTCAACTGGACACTTCCTGAACGCCTGTTCGGGCACCATTATGCGGTCGAAATGCGACTGCCGAAGGGCCAGTGGTCAACGGAGTGGGTTTGTAGGCTGCCCTCGGTTGTAGTGGCCTCGGACGGAGAAGATACCAGGCTTATCGGTAACTGCTAGTTGACGCCATCAATGCCGAATCCGTTACAGAAAAGCCATCTTCGTTTGGTTCCGGCCGTTCAGTTGGCCTCAAAGAGCAAATCCTCCCTCCGTTGCCGGTGTCCGCTACCTCTACCAGGACGGCGAACTGGAGCGCGGTCGCCACCGTGCGACAGACCCCGTGTGGTTTATTGAGGTCTTCCGGATAGGGCGGTCTGTTACTAAGCCTAATGAACCCGTCCTATATAACCTAATGGATAGACCTGGACGAGGCTTCGTGCGCGAGGAACTCCTGGTGGTGCCCCCAGACACCCACTCACCCCCGATGGGAGTGCTCAAGCGTTGAGAAGCATTTATCCAGGTGGTATGCCAGACAATGGACAAATATTGTTATGGCCTGTATTGGAGATATATAGGTGACTTAGTAAACAGTGATATGGCGATAACAAAATTCATCATACATATTCGGGGCGACCCATACCCAGCCTACAAAATGGTGCAGCTGGTGAGGGTGAACGGGATCAATCTAAAGGCGTGACCTAGGACAATTTACGTCCTCTTGCCGCGACACTGCGTGGAAAACTCACCCGCCGCGGACCCTTCCTACGAGGTCATCTCAATATACGACGACATCGTGGTTACGGCGTACAAACGTCCGGTCGAGGGCCGGTGGGGCGTTTCCACCAAATTCTCGCCGGACGTGTCCGACAAAAGCTGGATGGGCGGATAGATCCACTCTTGAACCTCGACTACTTCTCTCTGGACCGCAAACGGTATTACACGGATGAGTTCTGCCTCCACGACTACCACCCTCTGCTGCCCGACCCCTGGAATCTCTGGAACGTCTGGAGCTCGCCAAGAAGGATTTCAAGAAGTTCAAGCTACATGTTTTGTGGGGCAACCCACGATATTTTGTATGGCTCACCTTTCCTAGAATTCGTTCGTGAGGATTACAGGTTCCCGTTTCGTATTCGTATGACCTCCAAGAGCTCCTCCCGCTTCTTGCCTACCTCGGGGGCGACTGGGACAATTTTCCTGGCGCTCTACCTGCAGTATCGGCCGCGTTTCGCTCAGTACTATCCTTACTTCGCGGCTCTGATCACGGCTATTAAAGGCGGTACGGCCCCAAAGAGAACCCGAAAAACGGCGAGCCGCATACCGCCAAACTCTCCCGCTATGATAGCGGAAACTGTTCTCCACCCTGGTTTAGCCCATCTCTATCTGGGTACTCTTCTGGAGTACCCCTGAGATCCTTGTGCCCATAGGCCAAGGTTCTGATCCCGTCCTTGGCGATCCACCTCTTCGAGTCAAAAGGGGAGAGCGACTTTTTGTGGACCCGCTGCCCATAGATCTGGTGCCTAACGGACCGGAGCACGTCCATTCTGTGGACGAATTCCACTTGCTTGAAGAAGGCCTGCCGGTACTGTCCTTGTCGGATCTCCTTCTTCTCAACGGCCTTCTTCACCCCTTTGGCCTTCTTGATGTTGGCGCCGGAGCTTTCCAGGATGGAGTACATTTTCGGCATCAGGCCACGTATTCGGCGATCGGCCGGCCGGCGCACATCGTCTTTCATTATGCCGAGCACTTTCTTGTTCGCAATCGAGTTGATCGGGTGTCCCTTCGGGAAATCGGAGGTGTGGTACAGGTGGGTTTTCTCATCCATATCCCGGTAGAGGTTCTCCGTTTCGATTTCCACCAGTAGGCTGTCCGTGTAATGAAGCTGACAGCCGTCCCAGTACTGGTCTTTGATTTCGTTGTAGTAGAAATCATACCTTAAGCATTTTGACAGCTCGAGAATGCGTATGCCGACATACACGGGCCGGTTGAGCATGAGCCGCTTCTTGAGCAACTGGACGGCCGCCAGGTCGTCGTCGAAGATTGTGGCCCGGTGAAATGAGAGATGGGCTATGAGCTTCCTCAGCCGGTATTCCTCGGAGCCCCGAACGATTTTATTGTTGACTCTCCGGCGCAGGTTTTCCGTGGTTTTCCCAAACACCGAGTTGTTCAGGAGTTTGTAGAGTTATTTTTCGAAGTCGCTGGTGGCCTCGGCTCTTCGCTCCGTGTTGAAGCGAATTTTGGGCTACATCCACGGGCTCTGGTCATACTTCAGAACACGGTGGATTTTCGTGACCCTAATTCCGAAAGAGGTGTAGAAATTCAGGTAGTGGAGCACATAGCGCTCCTTCGCCCTGAGATCATCAGCTTACTCACCTCTCGGCTCGAGCCGGCCAACTCTTTCTGGTAGTCCGGGGACCATTATTTCAGAACCAGCATCGATTCCGCGGCTAGGTGGTACTCGTTGTGAGTTTCGTGGAGATATTTTTGGTACTCAAGATCGACTTCGAGGATGTAGCCTACCGGGGATATTCTGGGGTTTCCTCGAGCTTTTCCGGATTTTATACCCACTGGAAGCCGCTGGTCGGCAGCGGTTGGGATATGGCCCAGCCGTAGAGGCTGTTCGCGTCCAAGTACTGGATAAAGGTTTCGGCTTTCCAGGATCGTAGCCCTCAACGAGCCGGTTGTTGGCCATAGCAAACCTGGTGGACACCATAGAGATTCCGCCCTGCATTCCTTTTTCGGTGAGCATGGATTGGTCGTAGTCGGTGAGAAGCTTGAGGCTTACGCCAGTCATCATCAGGAGAGCGTCTCAGGAAAGTCCTGGACTAGTGTAATAATGGGCTGGATCAAATCTGTACTGTTTCGGGAAGGTCGCCCAGAAACACGTCGGCCAGGAGGAGAACGTCCATTTTATTGTAGAGGTCGTGGTAGTCGCCCAAATTCTTGCAAATGTAGGTCGCATATACTGTTTCAGTGTGGGCGTAATCCTCCTCGGATATCCCGGAATATGATACATGTTTAATATTGAAGCTAGCAATCGGCGGTAGAGAGGTTTCTTCGAAACGGATCCACCTATCCATGTACTCGTAGGGGTAAACCTCTTTCTGGAACAGGAGCTCGCATTCGGGCTTTTTGTTTTTGTTTCGGCTATCTTGAAAGCTTTCGGTTTGTTGGCCGCGACGAGGCTATCAAGAGAGGCCAGCAGGAATTGAGCGCTGTCGATGAACCGGAGCCGGCCGAGTGTCATGCTGATGTACCGCTCGGTGTTGTTCGGGATTACCGTGATCTTCTCATCTACTTTAGAAATGGCCTGCGTGATTAAGTGTGAGTCGTAGCCTCGTAGGTTATGGAATACCACTAGTATAGTGGTTGTCTTTGGGTTAAGCCTCAGCTTTAGGTTACAGTCCTTATGGGCTGCTGGTCTGTATTGCCCAGTGATGTGGTAATGGTCGCGGACTCGGTCTGTTTCAAGTGGCTTTTCACATACATGGCAGGTAGTAGCAGCATTGTAGGCTTGCAAGTCAGCTTGTGTCATGTTCATGCCCTTTGGGTGAGCAAGCACTTCCTTGATTCTGCAATCCTCTACCTGAACGGCCTTTAAGTAGTGTTCTGCCCCATTGGGACTCCGGTATTCGACTAGCGGCTCTGTTTGGCCATCATACCGCACACCGATGTAGCAATAACTGCAAGCCTAGTGGAGTTGCGTTTTGTGAGTGTTACTTTTATGTTGGGCCAAGCTCTGGGCCCTCAACTTGACGGTGAGCGCGTCAAAGTCGGTGTAGATGATATAAGCTGCCGGAGCTGATTCTGATGTTTCTGGGAGGTAAGCTTATATTTATCCTCTTCTGGCATCTCCACTCTTACAGCCGTTTGACCGATGCCCTGGCACTTTGGTTTGTAAGCTTCAAACAGGTCTTCCCTGGAATTAGCGTATAGACAACGCTCGCAGAAGTGCTTAGACTTTTCTAAAACTTGCCGGCCTTCTCAACCAACGCGAGATTCTAGACATGTCTTCTTGCAGTCTGCTTAGGTGGAATACAATCACCCCCTTGTACTAGCCAAACACGTTGACAGCATTGTTGTTCTGCCGCTCGAACTTGCCGATTTGAGAGATCGGATTGGGTGCGTCATTCCCATCAATGTCGAGGCCATTTTCGGTGGGGTACTTAGAGGGCCTGTCCACAGTGTCACTTGCTGGAAACAGTTCTGACTTGAGAGACCAGCGGAGACAGTTATCATGTTTGTTCTTCACATTCACAACGGCCTGTTTATTTTGCACCTATTTTGGGAGTGGGATGTAAGATCCACCTGTAAGTGGCCGGTACCTGGCAACATTTAGCCTGTACCTGATCGACAACCCAGCCAGACCCACTGTGGGTCCAGTTCTGGAACGTTTCTTGGATCCTTGTGAAAGCTTCATTGAGGGCCCCTTTGATTTTAACTTTCTGCAGAACAACCTCCTTCTTATGACGCAGCACGGTTTCCGTGTACTCTTCACTGCCATCTTCGTTGTCCTTCTGAAGCTGAACCTTGAAAGCCTGCTGGAACTTAACGCCTTTAAGAGATTTTATATCTTTTACTTGCTTGGCGTGGATAAAAGTTTCTACTGCCTCAAGGAAAACCCTAAGGTCTCCATGTCTTTTGGGCACATCCATCTGCCATGCTCGGATATAGCTGCCAGCGAGTTTTGTGGAATGAAATGACATCTTTTCTGCGCCCGAACAGATCCAGTATCTCTTTCTGATAGTCCGCGATAGTTCTCAGCATCTTAGGAAGTGGATAAAACTCTTCCAGGACAGCCTTAAGTTTTTTTCTCTTTATACCTGTGTTGTTTCATTGGTGTAAGACGGCTTGAAGCTATTGGCTCAGGCAGGCCGTCCGGAATTGGTTCATCGAGAATTACATCTAGGGCTCGGATAATAACATCAAGCCTCTCAATAGCTCTTGCAGAGCCCCACTTGACCTCGGATATGAAGACCACTATCCAGACTCTCTCTCTCTCTCTCTCTCTCTCTCCTCTCTCTCTCTCTCTCTCTGTGAATCTTTTCTCTCAGAAGCATAGCATTATCTGCGTGTGTAGCCAAGTCTGTATTCGGATATATTAGATGTCACTATTTCTACAGACATATACGGTGTCACTGTTCACTAATTTGTAATTTGTATTCTGTTTAGTCGATGTATTTTCTTAAGTAGCTCTCTACGATTATGAGCCCACTTTCTCCTATACCCACATTGGAAGCATAGCTGTAGTTTGTCATTGACACCAACCCCACTATTTGTGCATGGTCTATTCAAACGACCTCAACGCCGTGTAAGAGCCAAATGAATTCCAAAGTATTCTCCTAAGCAAATTTTGTCACAGTGGTGTGTGACCCTTAGAACTAACCACTTATACGCGTTGTTTCATTTCACCATGGTGCATGCATATAATCTATGTTTGTGTGTCTCTAATTGAAGCTGTACGGTATGTGCATTACACTCAGTTAGTCAAGAGGCTTTTTGAATATCATGTATAGTTCTAAAATAGAAATGTATTTACACACTATAAAAGTTCATTGTTTCATTACAGCAGACGACATGTTTTACCTATTGCAGCTGATAAAGGTAAAACATGTCGTAATGACCTTGTTCGGCGGCAATCTGCGGACCTTTGGTACCAGATTCCCGTTTAACAAGTGTTAAACCTCTTCACATCTAAAGAAAAAAGTGGGATAGACCCGGCCTAGTATCGTGTTAGGTAGAAGCCCGCCATCGGGTTAGCTTGGGAAACTGAGCCAAAAAAAACCATCATGTACACTACTTGTGTACATTACAACTATGTAGCTATTTTGTGGAAGCATACTTTGAACCTTCAAAGCGTAGTCAGATAATATGTAATGTATACAGAACTTGCATTATGAATTATTTCAACTTAAATGGTATTCATGTACAGCATAAATAACAGATATCTGTTCAAACCTCCTGTAAGGATGGTATTTTAACCGATATTTAACCGATATTAGGAATTTCAAGTTTAACTACAATTGAGGAAGCCTGTAGGATTGCTGTCAGAAATGTACGTATCGTTATTATGCTCATGAAGTTAATTTTTATACGCGTAGTAAATGCAACCTTGATGGAATGCGTTAGAAATGTGGCAATATGCTGTGGTTGTAGTTATCATGCCATTCAAAACTCCCCGGCGGGGCGGTATCCGGACAAGTCTAGTTTGCAGCCATGAGAGAGGTTATAATGTTACCGATGTGTACTGCCGAGAATATAATGGGGTCAAGCAGGTTTTTATTCTCACCTGTAAGCATTGATACGCGTGGCTTTTAAATAGTGTATAATATCGTATAATATTTCTTAAATGACCTTTTAAATGTTAATTACGTGATTAAATTAATTGTTTATACATATAGACAATATGCAATACAAATCGTGAGCATATTAACTCTCTCCGTTAAGGCCAATTGTTCGATCATATTGTCAGCTCAATTTAAGTCAAATTAGTCATCATATAGCCGGCGTTGTCGATAGCTAACGTATTACCTTGTTGATATTAGACACCAGTTGAGCCTATAAAGCAATGTATTTCTTAACCAAACATATAGTATGAGAAATTATATATATATATATATATATATATATATATATATATATATATATATATAGAGAGAGAGAGAGAGAGAGAGAGAGAGAGAGAGAGAGAGAGAGAGAGAGAAAGAGAGAGAGAGAGAGAGAGAGAGAGAGAGAGAGAGAGAGAGAGAAGTGGTACAACAAAGTTAGTCGACTGGTTTGACCTGCCTCTTATAAGTGTCGCTAGGTGTTAGCTGTTTCACTCTGCTACTTATAACATCTAACACAAAACATGTACTTTTTTCACATTCTTAAAATATCATAGTATGGGCATAGCTGCAAACTGGTTACTTTTGAACGTGCATATATCAGCTCTCATACGAGATACCTATAGTCCAAATCTAGCAATTTCTTTTTTATTTTCTCTCCTTTATTGATTAATATTTTATTAACAACGTTTAAAATTAATGTTTTTCTATGAGGTCTTTCTCATTAAGTTTGATGCACCGATGTGCGTTTTTAAGTCCGTTTCAGAAGTTGTATACTCTTTGTGATGGGGTCGTGTATGTACTTCATATACTATGGATCCATTAATTTGTTGGACGATAACTCTGATTACGGCCGGTACTATTTACAATTTCTGGCACATATACATTTATTATAAAGTGCTGATCAGCGGAATTAGAATGCGCTTTGGTGCTCTTTTATTTGTACTTCGTTACACTTTTCAAAATATGTTTTTACGTAATGTCAGATAGTCGTAGCCCTGAATAACCTTTACTCTGGCGCCTTTACAGTCATACCGTAGGTGACACATTCAATACTATCTTACATTTGTAATAGTCCTCCGTTTTGAAAGATCAGGTTAAGCCTTGGCATCGGCACACTATTAAGTGAATATTTTAAAGAATGAAGCAAATCTATAAAGAAGCATGAAGGGGATTTCAGCTGAAAAACTGACACCAAAGTCAAAGCTGATAATGCAACGTGAACTGAAAATTAAATACCCATAAACGTTCCGTTGTTTGTAAATCGCACAATGTGCAATTTTGCTATGACAAGCTGGTATGTATGCTTTATTGTTCATATGGATGTAGGTCATCAGTAACCAGCCTTTCTCTGGATCTTCTTAGGTAACAATAATTACAAAGATTCATGAGGACGAAAAAAATGGTCCAAACTGTCAGATACCACTTTAACATAAAAATGAGTTATTAAGTAGTAATAAAACAATAGTTTTATGAACACTTACTGAAAAATAGTGAGGACAATTGTTATTGAAATATGGTCTAAAGTAAGGGCTTTAGACGCACTATTTAGATATGTAAAATGTGTAGTATTAACCTGCATACATACAATGTCACTATAAATCAATGCATATTTCATGCTTCCTTCCTTGAGTTATATATTAATACTTGATTGTATAGTATCATACTATTATTATTATTATTATTATTATTATTATTATTATTATTATTATTATTATTATTATTATTATAACAATTATTATCAGTAGTAGTAGTAGTGGTAGTAGTAGTAGTAGTTGTTGTAGTAGTAGTAGTAGTTGTACATCATCTTCATCGTCATCGTCATCATCATCATCATCGTCATCATCATCATTGTCATCAAAGTCGTAATAAGCATGATCAACATCATAATAATCATCATTTTAATAATCATCATAAGCACATTCACATCATCATGACCGTCATAAGTATTATGATCATGATCATCATTATCATCAGTATCATCATAATTATCATCTTCGTTATCATCAGCATTGTCATAATCATCGTAATAATCAAATCATTACCGTCATAATTATCATCATTATATGCCAAATTTTCGCCAAATCATCATTATCATCTTATTATCACAATATATTATTATTGATTGTAATTTTAAGATACAAGATAACAATAGTACCGTTTACTAATTAGGCGTTAAATGTAAGGGAATCAATCCTTAGTTTTATTTTTGTATACTAGCTCGAGTTTTTCCCCTTGTTTCCATTTAAATATAACTGGATTGTTCGCTCGAATTCATTAATTCATACAGCAATGTTCATTTATTTTGCACAATTACGTTATTATTTAAACTTGTTTTACTGTTTTGCTGTTGGCTATAACATAATAAATATTACCGTTATCTTAAACGTATTACAGCAGAAAAGCTATCAATAGAAAATCCACAATATGGCGACTGTTGCTCGTTATGTGTATCCTCTCATTCATCGATTGTAACTCAAAGAGCAATTTGCACAATTGTGTGAAGGCCTTATATTTGTTTATTTTATGGCATTGACCTTCTCTAGTGATTGAATCCACAACCTACTTCATCTCAGCTTACATAGTTCAGATGAGGCGTAACATATGACATTTAGAGAGCATTCTTATTATAGGCCCGTCGGACTTATGGAATCTCCCATGGCGGACGGGCAGGCGGGCGGCGTCCTGATGTTTGTCTTGAGCATAACTATAGCACTATCAAAGCCATTGAAACTTCCTAGGTGGATAGATCATATTGAGAGGGTGTGCATTGCTCGAGAATAACCACTCTGCACTTCGTGATGGGGTTATTGCACTTCCTTTAATTTTCTTGTCCGGAGCATAAATTCAAGACTAACAAAGCTATTGAATTGAAACTTCTTAGGTCGATATATCTCATTTACATTGATCTCATCTCGGAACACAAGAACCATCACTCTGCACTTAATGATTTTGGAGTTATTCAATTTAGCATAACTCCTACATTATCAAAGCTATTGACTTGAAACTTGATACATAGATATGTATTATTGAGGCGATTAACATTTAGTTAGTGGTTTAGCATTGTAACATTTGAAAACAAAATAATCCAAAATCTCTCGTGTTCACCATGTTTGCATACACAGACATACAAATAATAATAATAATAATAATAAAAAATTAGAACCCCGTTTACCGAATTAGGTCCAGTATTTTATCAGGGTTAGAACTGGCGGTGAGCGTAAATGTACACCGGAACTAGTACCCTTAACAGTTTGTTTTTGTTGTTGTTGATATTTGAAGGTAGATTATTTTGTTGTGTGACTGTATTTGCTGTAATAAAAATAATATCGTGCCAATAATTAAAATCTACTCCTAGGTTGTGCTTATTTTAAAAAAAAAAGTTATACAGCGGTGGGCGATGTTGTTTTTTTTACGAAAATATAACAAAATGTAACACGCAATCGGAACACCTCGGGTAATTCCGTCATCGGGACAATTATCGGAGGGGTCCCGAAAGGTCATATACGATGAGAGCACTGGGAATGCTATTTATCGATTTGCGCGGTACTGGCCTTTCAAAGATCGTTTCTGTATATTTCGAGTATCGTTAAATGTTGCATAAACAAGAAGGACGTACATGTACAGGGAGGCATTCCTAGCTACTGACGTAATATAAACATGTATAAAGGCGTACCGAGAATCCATGTATTTTTACCTTCAAGTTTTAGAAATTATAATAATACAAATAAAAACAACATCCCACGTTTTGTGTCTGCATAAAACTGCATACATACACAAAATAAATTTTAAATAATAATGATAAATGGAACGCTGTTAACCGTATTTGGACCCGTATTTTATTAGGGTTGTTGTAAAGGTGGAGGGGGGGGGTGGGGGGGGTAAGCATAATGTGCAGCGCAAGGTGTACCCCTAACATAAAGATGTTTGATATACTATGCTTTATTGTTTTGACTGTTTTTTTCTTAAATGAAGATAATCTCATCCAATTTGGTGCAAACCAAGGCTAAAACATTTTAGAATTATAAAAAATAAAAAAAAACTTCACTCCTGTTCTCAATAATGAACTGATCTATTTAGACCGCAACTGATAATTTCACTGAAATTGTGCGGATACACTATGCACAAATTACTGTGTATGTTTTCATGGGCAGATATACGTCTTTGCAACGCTTAACTTTTCTTCGCAGAGGCCCTTTTAATTGCTCCCAAAGAATCAGTTTGCTATTGAATGACTTCCAAAGTTTTGGCATTTACTATATAGCTATTCATTTAGTGTCATGTAACCTATAAAAGACCGCAAAACAAACTTTCCCCATGCGCACATTTCAGTGAGCTTTCCATATATAGGCGTCGCGCTACTTATTATGAATATTAAGTTTTTCTAGCACGGCAATGTTTTGATATTTAATAAAGTATTATTTAGCAGTTAAAGAATAAGAATTAGAACCTCCCTCTTTCTCGTGTTCTGATTATTGACAAACATAGCATGTTATAGGTGATACATGTTTCCTGCTTAGACATTCATTAGGTGGCGACAAAAAAGTTAAATGGAAAAACATACATGAGCAATGATAGCACATTGTAAAATAGCATGTCGTTATCACCTGGCATGATACCAAATACCTTTTTCTAGCAGAGAGTAGCCACTCGTCATAGTACCTTTGAATATGTTTGAGAATTAACAAGTAAGTCATACCGCGTTTGATTAAAGTTAAGACCGTGTTAAGCCGCAATATGTATCGAATGTGCTGAGGGATGTTGTGTCTGTACTTCAGAAGCTGTCGCTCTGTTTTTTTTTTACAAACAGTGTATCTTATTCTTGAGTTTACATCTTTTATTGAAGACATACTTATCAACTACAATATGCATAATGTGCATAAGAACCTTGTATCCGAATATTACATCTGTTAAGTCGTTGACACAATACCTCCAAACCTATCTAGAAACGTGTTAGAAATTATTATGGAATTATTATTTTCCTTTTATTTCATATTGTCCATTTATGTGGTTTGCCTTCTAGACACATGTGTTGGCAATATCATGGACTGCCTATATGAAGACAGGCCAGTGACTGTTGTCGCTAAGTAAAATGTCACGTTGAGTGACACTAAGAATAGTGTGTATTAAACACACGTTCCTGTACTCTATTCTTACTTGGGACATCCTGAGATATTGATCTTTGTGTAGCATTAAGGCATGTGTTCACGCTTTTCAATGTTTAGGTGTTTTCTAGGAAAGCTCAAGGCATGGTTTGGGTCTACCCATTGTCAAGTATAAACTATACTGACAGTGAACAGGCTCAATATGCGTGATGTTTAACATGATAAAGTAACAGGAAGACAGTCAGTGAGATAGAAACATTACACTGGTTTTACTTTGAATTATGGTAGAAGCACCGCACTTGTAGAATATGCAGATATAAGACCTGTGGGTTCCACATATTATGTAACCTCTCTGATTTCAATATTTTACTAATAAAGTGCTGGCAGAGCCTTCGCTACATAGAAAAAATAATATTCCAAAAAACATTTATACAGTTTTTTTACATTCCTGCTTCTCTTTTCTTCTGACTTCTCTCTTGGAAATTTTGCATTTCAGAATTGGTCCGTTGTTATCAAGTGGCCGAACGTTGAAACGTCATTTTTTAATGAATCAGTTATATAATTTCTAACAAATTGGACTACCAAGTGAATAACAGACCGTCAATAACATTTCTATTTAACTTCCTCGTGCAATATTTTTCACTGCACTTTACTGTAACTTTCCTTTATTGTGGAGTAAATTATATTGCTTTAGTGTACTTTACATTAATATTAACGTCTTCTTCATTTTTTAAACGAAAGGAGCAACAGCTAACACATCTAACACTTTACAACATTCCATGAGGCGCCATATTTGGTAGCCATCAGAGACGGTCGTAGATTTTTTCCAGCATATCAGTTGACCCCAGGCAGGATCTGTTTCTAAACATGTATTTATGACATTGCCGAAACATTCAAAAAAATAACCGAAATTGAAATGGTGTATTTAAATATGCAGACAATGGTTATGCAGCGCACGTCTGATTAAGGGAAAATAAAGGCCAACTGATTTAGTAAATTTGTTTCTTATGATTAGGACTTAATATAAAGTCTTCATAGTTATACGTATAACAACAGCACATGTTTAACTTTCCGTATAGCATTTGATATAAATCGATATGTGTAAGTACTCGATAAATGTTCCATTACATGGTTCTTTTAAAGTCTTAAAAAGTGATTTAATCTTAGTACAACGCATTGTAAGTCGTTATTTTGATAACATTCAAAATCACGATTCTGCCACCCATAAGACTTGGAAAGTGAATTTGATTTTCTAGTGTGTTGATGTTTTTAAAAGTATGTTGTAGATTATATTGAGAAATAAACAATATTCATAGTATAATCCTGCTTTGTGATGTGTTGAACAGTTTAAAGAAAAGTAAAAGTTAAACAATGGCAGACCACTAACAAAGCAATACTGAACCAGACTGAATATTTGAACCCGTTTAATAATATTTTGTTTTTTTAAAGGACTTCAAAGAACTAGTGCTTGATCTCTGGCTTACTGACAGTTTTGCTTCATTTGGCTGCCCCTAACCTGCCTAACCTCTTTGGTTCTAGGCCTAGTCTGAATATATTCATTATCGGGCAAGTTTATTCTCCAATAATAATAATAATAATAATAATAATAATAATAATAATAATAATAATAATAATAATAATAATAATAATAATAAATAATGATAATAATACTAACACTAATACTAATAATACTAATAATACTAATAATAATAATAATAATAATAATAATATGATTATTATTATGATTATTATTATGATTATTATTATGATTATTATTATTATTATTATTATTATTATTATTACTGTTATTATTATTATTATTATTATTATTATTATTATTATTATTATTATTATTATTATTATTATTATTATTATTATTATTATTATTATTATTATTATTATTATTATTATTATTATTATTATTGCTTTTATTATAAACACAACATACAGAATTACAACACAAATATTACAAAGGTCAGAGCAGAAAGTAGATAAGTGAGACACAAGACTGTGAGGGCTGCGACTATAAGAATAAGAACAGATGTTCATTAATAACAATATTTTACACATTGTTTCCTTTCATATTTTTTTATTTTCTTGCCAAGATTGAAAAAGAAAAAAAATGCTTATATTAGGTGTCTTATATTACTATGACAAAAAAAAACAAACAACAGCACATGCCATCAAAATACATGTACACTGTGTTTTAGGTAAGGTATACAACTGACTTATAACTACTTAGCCCCATCAATGCTTGGGATGGAGTCTCGGTCAGGACACGAATCAGGAGAGAAGATTTCCCATCTTCTCTGCAGGGCGCCTGTGGTTCTGCCCAGACATAAATCTAGGGCATTCCTCTACCATGAATAAGCGGCACATCCCTTTATATCATATTGTGCCTTTGTGATGATGCAAACAACAACAATAAACACAGCATAAAAGCAAAACATATGCACATGGTTTATTAAAATGCAGAATATATGTTTCAAAATAAATTTACCGGTAAACTATTTAAGAGGAAGATATGTCATAATTACCTGTCATCACATTCCTTCATTGATCTGAGTGGACAAGAATATCTCCCCTAGTCTGCATTAGTTGTTCTTAACGCACTGCGTTGCTTGACTGTATATACAATTGCATAATATGTCAAAAATCATACAAATGAGGTACATATTGTATTATGACAATCTTAAATTAATTGTTTTGAAGAATGGCTCAAGGAAAGTATTGCTTTGTTTGCGCCTAGCACATCCACTCCAGAAAGAAAGCACTCAAAGATAACAGCTTGATTCTAAGATGTGACATTAAGCAGTGGTACAAATGTTGGGTAGTTCAATCTCTTGGCAACACTCAAACTGAAAGTTATACAATAATCGTCTAAGAATAATATGACTGGGTTTAATTAATATGGCAGGTGTTTATGGCACTAATTCACAGAGCAAGCAGCACTATATTTGTTTTAAATTATTCATTTATAACAAGAGTAACAACATTGGTGGGTTTGATTCTATGAAAAATCTAATCACTAGAACTAAAATGAATAGATTAAAGCCCACACACTTCTGCCCACTACAAGCTGCAAAATGAAAGAAAGCAAAGCAAAATAATATGGTTTTATCCATGAACAATATGTTAAAGAAATATTACATGTTTAAGTTTCAGACACGATTTGTTGTTTACAATAATCGAATCCAGAAGTTTAAAATGAAATGGCACTATTTATCACAATGGGTTTACTTCCTTTTTTTTAAGAATGCTCATATTTGTATACACACCTCACAGAATACATGTACATGTTTACACAAGTAAACACAAGCTTAATTGCAATGTTGAATGTTTGAATAAAGCTGTGTTTTAAGGATGTTTGCATCGGCAGTTTATTGTCATTTCAACATCTGTCCGACATATTCGCAGAGAGCGAGTGTTCCCTTCCTGATCGTCCGACATACAGATGACTTAGAAACACCAAAAACGGTCGGCAATGATGATATAATGGCACCAACTTGCACACAAATGCATCATGCATAGAACAGACAAGAAAATGTGGGAGGGGTGATGAGTGAAGTGTTTCACTTACAATGGACACATTGAGAAGACTACCAACAAACAAAATTAAATTCTGGAAAAAATCGATATCTTTCCATTATATATGATGCACAGAGAACTTCGTTGGGATTGATACTAATGGAAATGACCCGTTGTACTCGAAAAAAAAATCGAGTGACTGCGGCGTTCGAGATCAGTCATATTTGAGCATTCTTAAATAAGTTGAGAATGCATAATATCGGTCTCAAAATTGCGTGCTCAACACAGATATTTAAGAACGTCAATGGGTATTTGTGAAACAAAATTCAAGTTTATTACTCAAGGTAAGCAAGGATTTGAGCACGTTGCTTAGACTTGAGCATGAGAGCCTACCTTATTTTTTTGTGAAACCTGGTCCAGGTGTTTACACAGTTGTTGAAATCTTTAGAACATTTAAGTGAGAAATTAAAATTTTGGACTGGTGTATTTTTAAATAATGGTTAACTGTCTTATTCTGAACACTATATTGACCGGTGCCGTCACAATTACACATATTGCCCATGTTATTTATCTCTTGTTCCAAGACTGATTACAGCCAACATTCTCTAAACAAACAATTTCCAAATAATTTTTAATAAGAACCATGCTTTTGGCCAAGACATTTGCTACGATCCATTTAGAAAGCGTAATACAGTTGATTGGTGTAATGCTAGAGTACCACTCCAATGACATTAAGATGTGTCATATTTTCCAGTCCTAATGCATAACCCCATTTAAAATCAATGGAACTATAACGTTTAAAACCGATCAATGCGCGACATCCGGGTTGTCGTATAGACATGGCTAAGGCTGGTACAACTTTACAAAAGTAATTACCACAAGTAAACATCCCACTGTAACTTGTAACCCACTGTAAAATCCATTCTAGAAATGAATGATCTGCACAAAAGTGTACATATGCGCTAAATGAACACTGAAATTACGTTTTAATTTTGAAATGAAAATCCCACCGTGATCTCCTTTGATTTACAAATTCATAATGGTGGATGCAGAAAAGAAAATGCGATCTCTGTTTGAAAAAAAAATGGCAGAGTGCATTCAAGTGTGATCTAGTGTTAAATCGTACGTAAATTGAAACTATATAGCTATTGTGTGTTCGCATAATTCAAACCATCATCGAGTAGTCTGAATATATGTAAGGTAGTAAGATCTTGCCTCCTAAATTATTTCCACTTAAAGAGTACTCATATAAAGAATCAATAATTGTTAACGGCATTGAAACCGGTATTAAGTTATACATATATATATATTAATGGTACCGCAAAGTTTCTATTGGTTGACAGGTCTTATAGTGTCGCATCTTTAATATGCTCGTGTAGTTGTAAATGTAACCTTCATGGAATGAGTTATACATTTGGGAAGATGCTGTTCTAAATATCATGTTATTCAATTTCAACTCGTCTGCGGGTCAGTATCCGGGCAAGTCAATTTCGTAGAAATATCCGAGGTGTTGAGAGTGGTTATGTAAGTTTCCGATTTGTACCACTTTAACTTTCCAACGCCTATATAATGTACCGATCATGGCAACTTCTAACGGGAATTAACCAGGTTGTATTCTCACTTGTCAGCAGTGCTGTGCTTGGGTTTTAGAATCGGTACTTGTAGACTATTTCTTCTTTGAGTTTCTTCACAGATGTTTTACAATGTGCAATGGATTGTGTGATACATTTAGACAATATGCAATAGAAATGGTCTAGCATAGATAATGCCTATGTGAAGGTATTTTGTTCGATCATATCTTCAGTTCAATTGTCGTCAGATATCCGGCGTTGTCGTAAACTTATTGCCCTTTTATATTAGACACCATTTGAGCCTATAAACCAATGTCTTTCTTATCTAAATAAATAGTATCATATACATATGATAAATGGTACATTAAAGTGGCTATTGTTTGACTGGTTTCACCCGCCTCTATAACTGGAGATATTAGGTGTTTCACTCTGGTGCTGCCAATGTCATATACAGTAAAACCTCTCCACAGCAACATCTGGCGGAGGCACGAAAAAGTGTTGCTGCTGAGAGGTGTTGCTGCTCAGAGGTTTCAATGAGAC
The DNA here is from genome assembly GCA_007844125.1 of Sinonovacula constricta. Lineage (NCBI taxonomy): Eukaryota > Metazoa > Mollusca > Bivalvia > Cardiida > Solecurtidae > Sinonovacula > Sinonovacula constricta. The sequence goes on along the minus strand of CM017573.1, from coordinate 28,629,282 downwards.
GAGAAAAAAGCCAATTAGCATTGGTTTGTCTATTTCAAAAACAATATCGTCAGTAACGGACCTGTATCTGAGTTCTGCCGCAGCCCAACTCAGTAGCAATAGACTGTGCTGACCGTCCTTGTTCTAACAACTTAATTGCAGTAACACTCTGCTCTAGCGTAAGGTTAACATTTTTATAAGACAATTCAAGACAAAATGACCAGTATTCCATTATTGTGTCATGCAAAGACTGATTTACCATTAAAAATCGAATTTATAGTCAGACATCCTAAAACAATGACAGTTTTCATTTAGCAATTAACGTAAACATATTTTTAAGTAAGCAATCAATACAGTGATATCTTTTAATCTTTCGATCAATTAAAGAAAACAAACCAACTCGTTAACATCATCAATAGTTGACACTTCTTTCACACATTCCAGCAATACCCTAGATCTGCAACGGCATGTTTGTAGCATCCAGCTGGTTTCCCGTCCAACTGCAACTTGATTCCAATTAACATCTACTCAACAGGGTACAAGCAGTGATCAGCCGAACGCGTGACATTTCTGGTGTACGCGACAGTCTGTTCTGAAAAAAGCTGCACTGGTGTTGCTACGCAGAAGTTAAACTAACCTCAGGAAAGAGATTCACACGGCCGCTGACCGCTTCGCGGAGGAGTTGCTGCTTAGAAGAGGTTAAAACGCGCTGAAAACTACTAGGTGTGGGGGGGGGGGGATTTACCTGCCGCTGCTTAGAGGTAGCCGCTGCTTAGAGGCGCCGCTTCGAGAGGTTTTACTGTACACAAATGTATTGTTTTCACATTCGTAAAATCTTAATAATAAGAATATATAAGACAAAGTCCTATGAGCATTGCAACATATACACAAAATGAAAAGACACAGGACCAAGGTATCCACATGCACGCCAATTTTAAATGTGAGAACAAATCTGTGATGAGTCATTTATCAATAAGAGCAAACCCGACAGTTACCGCCTTGGAACGGCCAGTCGGCAATATGGACCGATTGTGGTGCTTTAACCGGTGTTACAGAGCTCTAACATTGCACTTCCTGATGGGTTTCTCGAATGCAAATAATGATAAGGAAACTGATCCATTTGAATAAGTGTCCAAACGCTGACGTTTAGTTTGACAAGTTATGACGAAAGCAGTGACGTCATTGAAACACAATGTCCACATAGTGTTTAGAATAGAGATAGGTATTATTTCCATTAGAAAACCTACAAAAAACGTAAATAGTTAATGAAATTAATTTTACGAATCAAGAAAACAAATGGCCAGAGAAGAGTAAATGGTTGTAGCATTATGTTCATGCGGAGATGGAATTAAGGAACCAAAGTCTAATGTCCATCAAAGGAAATACACGCAACAATCCTTATAGGATGAATTAAATGACAACATAGATTACATGCACGGGGAGATTTTTGACGACCGCCACACTGCACAAGTAACATTGTTGTGATCATGGATAAGAATATATAAGACAAAGTCCTATGAGCATTGCAACAAATGCAAAAATTGAAAATACACACGACCAAGGTATGCACATGCACGCCAATTGTAAATGTGAGAACTAATATGTGATGAGTCATTTAATAATAAGAGCAATCCCGACAGTTACCGCCTTAGCTGGAAAATGTATAGATCATATCTCTAATACTTAATAGATACAATCCAAATCACGCAATTTCATTTTATTTTCTCTACTTTTATTGATTAGTCTTTTACGAACATGTTTTAAATGTATACTTTTCCATGTTGTATTTTAACTTTTTTTTTTTTCAATTAAAAACGCAAAGCTTAATAACATTCTCATTTAGTGTGATAAACAGATGTGTTTTTCTGAATTTCGTTTCAAGAGTTGTTCACTTACTAATAGACACGCGGCGATTGTTTATATGCTATGAATCCATTAAAGGAAGGAGTGGCTGAGCGAAGACTCAGTTTACGGTTGGTATTATTTACAATTTCTGGCACAGATACATTAAGTAGATTGTCATCATTGTTCGAATGCTTCTTATTTTTAATTTGTGACACTTTTAAACATCCATTTTACATAATATCATATAGTCGTAGGGCTGTATAACATTTACCTTGGTGCTTTACAGTTATACAGTAAGTGACAAATTCAATATTGTCTTACAGTTGTAATAGACCGCCTAATTTTTTACAGGTCAAGGTAAGTCTTGGCAATGGCCTAAGATTAGTTGAACCTTCCTAGGAATGACAATATGAACATTAAACGTTTCTTGTGTGGCAATGTTTTGATATTTAGTAAAGAATTACAATGAAGTTAAATGCAGACACATACTTGAGCAAAGATAACACATTATAAAACTGCATATATTTAAAACGTGACATGATATTACATATTGCCATACGTTCTAACTGAGGGCAGATAGTCGTCATAAAATGGTTAAGTATGTTTTACAGTTAGCAATGGAGCTATACAAAGTCCATTTAAATTTAAGACTCGATGGAGTCGACACTTTGCTTTGTCTCGGTGTTTCAGAAGCCGACGCCTTGTTATAGTTACAAACAGTTTATCTTATGCTGGAGTGTACACTTCGTATTCAAGACCTACCTAAAACTGCATTGTGTATCCAGTGCATAAGAACATGTTTTTTCCAAATATTACTTATGTTAAGTTTTTGACACAGTATTACCAAACCTATCGATATAAAAACGATTCAGCCATTATTATTTTTTAACGGTCTTTGAGATTTGCAAGGAACATTTCCTCACCCACTTATTAACTATTTATTTCATATTGCGCAATTGTTTGGTTTGCCGTTTAAAGAAATGTTTTGCCAATAGCAAGTAATGCCTATATGAAGATAGGCCAGAAACTGTGGTGACTAACTAAAATAGCACGTTGCTTGACACTGAGAATAGTGTGTATTAAACATACGCTTGGTTACTCTATTTTTACTTGGCGATACTATCCTGAGATATGGACATGTACATAGCGGTAGGGCATTTGTTCACGCTTATCAAGGCTCATGTGTTTTCTAGGAACACTCAAGGCGTGATTTGGATCTACGCATGGTCCAGAATAAACAATACTGACAGTCAACAGGCTCAACAGCTGTTGTGGAATAAACTGATATAAGACCTTAGGATTCCACTTTAGTTATCTAATAGTGCCTCATGTTTTATGACGTTTTCGGCTGGAAAAATAAAACTGCAAGAGTTCAAATGCCACCTCGAAGACGTCTTCACCTAACATTTGTCCCGTTTTAAAGAATATCAAGTAACAATCTAAATCACAGTTGTGTTTTCGATAGTATCTTTATTATTTCCCGGAAAGAAAAAAGGCAGCAGTATGTGTAGAAATTTAATGATTAACGATATTCTTATTTATTGCAATAAATTATATCACCAATAACTTAATATACGTTTCATGTTTTGTATTACTTATTGTATATGTTGCAATTTAAGTTTAGTTAGATCTAAGACTAATCGGAATCATTTATTTTGCAATTACAGTGCTCTGAATAGTACTTCACATTGGCCGTTTACAGCTGGCAAAAGCACAGCACAATGTCACAAGACAATGAACTGTCAAACATCATCAGAGATCTGGAGAAAATTAAAAATTCTGCAAATGAATTTTCGGACGAAGAATGGTCAGATCTGCATGGTAAGTTACCTTGTAAAGAATGTGTGTATGAAATGCCCACAGTCATTAAATTTTTTGACAGAAATAAAAGGTTTTAGTTGAAAGACAAAGTCATCTATGAAACACATGGACAAAAAACTGATATTAATCATTGTCAGACAGGATAGAAAATAAGCAACTTATACATATGTTGAAATATGAATATGTTTGTAGGGTACCATACACTGATCAAAAAGCCATGCGATCAAAATGTATTCTTAACTGATTATATATATATATATATATATATATATATATATATATATATATATATATATATATATATATATGACAAAATATACTTGGACAGATACGATTGTATAAGTTATATCTAAAAATGCATAAATGTGAATTAAAACTGTCTAATTTTAATATCTAAAGCACGTCCATACAATACTTGCTGCTTAATGGTTTTGTCTTCTATGTTTAGCAAATAAAACAGACATACAAATGTTGTTGATGCTTTACAAATGAGGGTCATATTATTACTTAAATTAAGCTGTCTAATAATATATTAACACTATTATACGTGCAATATGAACTTGGAATGTCAAAGCCGTGTTTGCATTTTTAAAGGGATTACGTTTAATTAGAAAATGTAAATAAATGCTAACGGTGACTGGGGTTTTGATAATTATTTTATATAAATATTATGTTACAAATGAGTTTTGCCCAAATCGGACTTGAACACATATCGTATTGTAGGAAGAATTATCCAACTACCACGTACTGATCGGAGACAATTGTATAAGGTTAAAGAATATGTACCGCTGGAGGAAGTTTTAGATTGGCAACAAACATGTCCCCCAGACAAACGGATAACAGGTATGTTTCTCAAACCTATATTTGTGCACCTATTATTGATGCTTGTAATGCGGACAGTTGCATACAAGAAAACAGCAGCTTTACTAGCTTTTGATATTAATGTGTGGCAGTCACTTAGGCCGCTTAGTCTGGGATCAAAGTTAATAATGATGTTGATTTGACCTTTAAGTTTGTAAGTATGAAATCTAGGGAAGTACGTAAACAATATCTCGTGTAACATGTTGGATTTTATTAATTTTAAATGTATGCAAATTACAGTATGAGGACTTAATCTTTGTACAGAATCAAACAAAATATATATGTAATGCAGCTTAAATAAGTAGAACATTATTATATGTTATCCTTAGGGATATATACCTGACTAATTATCTAATTTAGTCATGGTCAGAGAAGGCTTACTTACATCACCCTAGTTGTTTGACACTCCAAAATTAGTTCTGCGTTGCCAGGTTATTCGTCTGTCCAACAAGAAGGAATGCATTGCATTTCGCAATTCACAAATCGCAACGAGTTTTCAATACCCGATGATTTCTTGTCTAAAATGACTGCATAGAAAACTATATCATACGATTTATATCAACATCACCACCTTTTTTTAATAAAGAAGCGCCATTAATCTTAAATGCATGCTGCAACTATTTTTATCTGTTCGTGTTCCATCTGTGTGTCACTCTACCTACCCGTTCATATAAACCACGTTACCTCTGCATTGCAAGTTCAGATAAAGAAATGTTGTTGTTTTGAAAATGGAATTTGAATCGATTTTGTTTGTAGTAACCCAGCCTCACTTGACATGAATGTATTCAACCATTTTTACACGTTTAAACCTCTACACAAATCACCATTATATCTACGTTATGACAATGTTTTTTATGGTAAAAATTAAGGATGACCTTTTCTGGGTCGAGAAAGTGTTATAAATGTGTACTGATTACGTCATTTTGCTGGCGTAACTTACTTATGGAATAAAAAAACTCCTTCATAAAGTGACTTATCTTACCTATTTCAAGTGTTTTGCGGCTTTCATGAAAAGTGGTTTTATCATGATAAGCCCTGATATCCATTCAAGTATACTAGAGCTTCAACGGGTAGATGACACAACTTTACTACTCTTTTGCAGCAGAAAATCAATGATGAAAATGTGTTGCTTACAATGAAAACATCTTCAGAATATAAGTAGTCATTGTAAATAATTCAATTTCTATTTTAAAATCTTAATCCCCTTAAAGCTATTGTCCTTTATGCTATCTTGGCAGTGTATGAAGTGCAATCAATATTATAACCAAATGAATGTTTTTTGCAATGGTTACTTTGGGCAATGATTGGTAATTGTAACTCATGTTAAAATCTGGAAAGCAAAATTAACATATGGAAATGGTGACTAACATGTAACTGCTTGTATTGATGGGTAATGCTAACATCTGGTAGCGATAGGTCAGTGTAGCGTCTGTTGTCGGTGTGTAACTTTTAGTAATGCTAGCCACTGAGAACTATGTGTATTGTTGGGTAATTTTTACGTATGGTTACGATGGTTACGTTTACTCTTCTGGTGATGGTTGATTATAAGAATAAACAAAACGATGTCTGATAGATAAGTTAACTTGTAATACATGTGTGCAACAGTGAAACAATATTTCAGCCCTACTGTTTCCTGATAAAAAGACAACATCGCTGAACTGCAGTTATACAATATTATATATTGGTCTAGCAGCTAAGGATATCCATACTGACATGATAGCAACTGTTAGGAATGATGCCCCTTCATATGCTACAGTCGAAAAGTGAATGGAAGAATTTAAGACTTTTGGATGACGTCCATCATTTAATGTTTGTCAGTGTTGCAAATCTAGAAACGGTCAATTACCTCCATGGCATTCGTAAGCCTGACAGGAGAGTTACAGAGAGATATATAGCCAATACAGCTGACATTTAACAGAAAAAAGTACGTGCTATTCTTACGGAATATTACCAGGCGGATATTGTCGGGTACTTATCTGAATTCTTTAGAGGCAGATCCTGCTAACTACCAGGAGTCGTTTGTGACAATAGACGAAACATGAAGTTATCATTTAACCCCAGATGGAAGCAACCCGCATCAGCCCCGCTAAAGACGGTAAGGGCTGTTCCCTGAGCTGGGCAGGTTATCGCCTCGGTATTCTGGAATACAATACAGATAGTGTTCTAATGTTATACTATCTGTAAACGAGATAAACAATCAACGGCACTTAGTATGCGTCACTTTTTAGGCAGTTAACACAAATATTAAACTCTTGCGCCACTGAAGTAAAAGTGAGTTGTCCAACCTGGAGAATGCCCTGTTCACAAGTATGTATTTGCCATGGGTGTCATTAACGATTGTGGCTTTGTATTGACTGAACATCCGCCTAATATGCCTGAACCCGCTTAATCTGACTTTCATCTATTTAACAAAATTGAAATAAAAGCCATTTTTAGCACCCACTTTCGGTCAGATGATGATGTCATACATGCGGTGGAGGACTTTCTGAACGGCCAAGAAAAGAACGTCAGAAAAGTTTTACTGATCCCCTTAAAAATCGCTGGCAAAGGTGTATAAATACTGAAGAGGATTTTGTTGATAAATAATGCAATGTGTCCTCAAAATGGCAAACCCCTACAAATAAGTCTCACAACTTATCAATCAACTCTCGTACCTAGTAACTATGAGTACGGGCAAGGATGGATGAGTAAATCTTGGTAGTAAAATCAATTAACTTACTTAAAGTGATTTGTTATCTAAAAAAGAAAATGGAAGTGTTGTGATGATTGTAGTTAACCTGCGTATCACAAGAAAGGCAGATAAGTCAACATACACTCCAAAATCACAAGCATAAAAGCCGAGGTAAACAAATGAAAGGACCTACTTGCATTTAGGGATTATTCAGGCGCGACTTTTCAATAATTCTCTCATTTTGACTGTGTAAGCTTTGACAGTGTTTGTTAAAACTAACTTCCGTCAATTATGGCTATGTAAACGATTGGGCAATGCTAGGTAATACTAACTTTCGGTAATAATGTCTATATGTATATTTCGGCAATGCTAGGTAATACTTACTTCCAGTAATAATGTCTATGTGTATATTTCGGCACAGCTATGTAATACTAACTTTCGGTAATAAAGTCTATGTGTATATTTCGGCAATGCTAGGTAATATTTTCTTCGTGTAATAATGTTTATGTGTATATTTTGGCACAGCTATGTAATACTAACTTCGGTAATAATGCCTATATGTATATTTCGGCACTGCTTGGTTGTACTAACTTTCAGTAATAATGTCTATGTGTATATTTCGGCATTGCTTAGTTATACTATCTTCCGTTAATAATGTATATATGTATATTTCGGCACTGCTGGTTATACTAACTTCCGGTTTTAATGTCTATATGTATATGTCGGCAATGCTAGGTAAAACTATCTTCCGGTAATAATGTATAATTGTATATTTCGGCACTGCTGGTTATACTAACTTCCGGTTTTAATGTCTATATGTATATGTCGGCAATGCTAGGTAAAACTAACTTCCGGTAATGATGTCTATGTTTATATTTCGGCACTGCTTGGTTATACTAACTTCCCGTAATGATAAGTACGTTTTGGTAATGATTGTCAATAGTAACAACTCGTAATGATTGGTAAACTGGCAGTTTCAGTCTTTTGAGCAAAAAATTACCACTGTTAATAGAGCTTAGTACGTTGTTGTACCTGTGATAATATCTAGTAAGAGTAATGTTTTTTTACGGTTGGAAATAGTTAGGTAATGTACTAATGGGTATTTGTATGTTCTATTAATACATGGGTAGTGGCACAAGTTAACTTGGTTGTAATAGGATAAACTTCTATATTTAATGTTTACTTCTGATTATGTTTAGTAACTGCAAATATTGCTTATGGTTTATAACGGTTGCTTTGGGCAATAATTGGTTATTTTAGGTCGTATTAAAGTACAGGACATGTTTAAGCTTTTCTAGCGATTGGTTATTCGACTTTTGATAAGTTATGGTAACATTTTGTATTGTTGGTAAATGTGGATTTTGGTTTTGCTGTGAAATGCAAAGCATGGATATGAAGTAATACGTACTTGTTTATTTTTGATGTTTTGTAAAAGTAATTTCTAATAATTTTGGTTACTGGTAACATCTGTTAATAATGGTTCGTGGTAATTATTGTAAGGAAAGATAACGGTCCTTTGTTTCAGATGCTGGTACCAACTCTGAAGAGGATATACGTATTGCATTTGAGATAAACAAGAGAGTAGCCATATGGACAGGGCGAGCACAGACCATAGAATGTGATACTCTACTATTGCCCTTATATAGAGTGTGTAGGTATATGAACTCTATTGATGGGACGTGTAAGTAATATATAAGGTGAAATATTCATACATATGATATGATTAGTATTAAATGATTTTCCTTCATTGAGTAAATCATCAAACCACCAATTCAGTTGTTTAAGTATTATGGACTTATAGACTTTACTTTATTTGTTATGCTTTCATATAAGAGGAGATTCTTCATTTACGGTCTCTATTGGGGTCAATACTCAAGTGAAATAGTTTGCTTTATACTTGGTAGACAAATCTAGAAAGAATATTGTTATCCAATGTTTTCAGTCATGTTGAAACATTCCATTAGGAACATTAATGCAGGGTGTGGTTTTAGTGTTCCCCTCGCTTATTTGTATGTAAAGTCCTACAAGAAAAAAGGGTGGTTGCAATGCACATGCAGTTTGTATTAAATGTGTCAAAATTTCAAAACAGAAATATTGCACTACATTATTTTTCTTAGCACTTATCAACGTATACACGTGCAAGACGAACTCTTTGTGTTATTCACAATGCTACATGCAGTTGGGATACCCATTGATTTGTTGTGAGGTTTACGATGTTTGAGCTAATATGTACACGAGCTTTTTATCACTTGTGTAGTATGTTTTGGTTTTATTGACTGACGATAAATTACAACAATGGCCCATTCATTAATGTTTTACTGTCCATCTTGGCATTTTGGCCATTATTCTATGTGTATATTTAAGTATCGTGGAAACGTAGTTACTTTATTTAATAGTTGACGGTCAATACTCACTTTGAATATTGATAATCCCTCTAGTAAACAAATGTGGAAAAAGCAAAACTTATATACAAAATGTTCAGTCACCGTTAAAACCATAAGAATATCTCCGCTGACATGTCATTGTGTATAGGTATTCATCTAAGTTATTGGTATATACTCTTACACCATCAGAAGTGTATAATACGAAATAGCAACAAACACTATGAATAAGTTTGAGCGTCACGAATGTAATGTCTAAAACACAACCACACTTTGCTACATGCAATGGGTGTAAAAATCATTTGTTGGTGTAGTATGTTCAACTATCAAGCAGATATCATATTTCCCATTAACGCTTGTTCATACTTACGAAACAAAGTGAGTAAAATAAAAGAAACCACATTTGTAATTATATTCTATGGATTCCCTTTTATTCCAGATATTACTAGTGGATTTGCTACAAGGAGTGGAAGGTTCATTATCTATAGAGGTAAGACATTACCTAAGAGGATGACCCCCCTATTGTGTCCAAATATTTAATCGAATGTAAGCATCGTTAAGCCCCCGAAATTCAGAATATACTAAATATTTTAATTTGACTTCTGTTTGAATACAGATTGCCCTAGTTATAAACTTCGATTATGTTTTAAACTAATTTGGAAAATGATGATACCTGCACGAAATAAACAGCACCAAGTGATTTATAATACTAGTTGCATAAAGTAGGTTTCTTTCTTTTGAAAACAACAAAAACAACATTTTACATGCATTTATCACTCAGCTTAATGTCTTGCAAAGACATGAACTATTGGTTCAGCGGATACTAATTTAAAGAACACAAAATTACAAAACCCATTATTTTGTCGTGTTTATACTATGTATTTTCAAACATAATTCCATTGACTTGAGTGGTTGCATAAAGAAAATAAATATCGAGTGCCTGATTGCAGTTTAATACTTCAGTCTTTACTTATTAATACATGTATACTTTTCCAAGTATAAATTTATGTACAATTTATCATACAAACATGGTCCTGTATGAAGTTTCTGTATTTAACCTTTGTTACGCATTTGCGTGTCGTCGGTTGCAATTTAATATGGTTTATTATCATATAATATTTTAATACGATTTTATTACTTAATTAGGTTATTTTAATTTGTATTTTCTTTGGCAATGATTTTAACTTTGTTATCTTTGTTATAACTTATGTTTAATATGTATGAAATGATTAGATGATCATTGCAAGAGTCATTGCCCCTTTTAACACTATTTCGATATATCAATATTATGTCTACGTTTATGGTCACTACTGCTACCATTAGATCGACGTGAACCTTGTCAGATACCTAGCTGGTACCTAGACCAATCAAACTGGAAATCTAAATTCATTAATATAAGGTACAAATATGTATTTACTTCAAGGTACACGCGTATGGTGAATACCTAAGCTCAAACTCTCGTAAAATTGTCTAACCGTCATTAGTTAAAATACATGCAGAATTGTAGATACAGATTTCAAATAAGTTAATGAAGGAAGCAATTTCTGATGCAGAATTAAAATAAATAGCTGAATGTTCATGAATTCATTTGAATTAATTTGAACTTCTCAGGAATTTAGGTTAAATACAAAAGACATTGCCAACCTCAATAAAATTATCAGAACAAACATGAACACAAATATGAATACGTTATTGAAATACATTTAAATGCAAGACGATTAAAATAGTTAATTTTAATCTTCTACGCCCCGGCTGGAGTCCTAACAATAGTTTAAGATATTAATGCGAGCATGACGACTTGCTAACATTCTTACATGATGCAAATGTATGCGTATTAAATGACATAAGAGCAGGTTACCACTAAGCGTCGACCCTTCTTAGAATCGAGGTAAAATACCAAAGTCTTGGTCTGAATCCTTATTGTTTTAACAGACCGGACAATTCATGTCGTGTAGAAATAATGTTCATTAATGTTCACTTAGAAATAAGAAAATATACACGTGGAATAAAAGACTCAGAAAGATCAGTTTGCCCATGTGTCCTTTGACACAAACATGTTGAACTAAGCGATCTAAAATAGGACTAGATGGACACTACATATCTTCTTTTGAGCTGCGTGTCATTAAAACAACTAGCTCGAGGGTATATGACACTTGACTATCAAGCATATCAGTTGAATAACTGAGCATCAAGCAAATCACGGTAAGAGATTTGTTTATTTAATACAGCACCTGTAGTGTTGCTGCCAATTCCAAATGTATGGGATTCATCCAGAAAATCCAGAAAAAGAGTCATACTACCAAATATATATGGTATTTATAATATGTTTGGTATTTTAGAAAGATGTCAATGTCTATTGTTTCTGTTAGTAAAATATCAAAACTAAATCTACTTTTTATTGCAAGTTTGTGGAATTAGAAAAATAGGCTTGAGAAGATAAGCTGTCGGCAGTGTGATGCCATCTCAATTTTCAAAGTTGTGTGTCGTATACACCTGTATGAGATGTGTTTTCACGTCATAGTTATTCATAATATGTTCTATTATGTGGAATATACAATGAGAAAAGTCACAAAGACCGATATGTCCAATAGCCAAATAACATCCATGAATTAAAAAAAAAAACAACACGTTATGTGCAGGCAAGATGCTACTTACGAATTTACTGCATTTGTTTGAATTCACAACAGAAACAAACTTTATTGGCGTTCATCACATAACCATAAATGATAGACTGGTGTGTACATTGTTCTCTGTTTTTGTTAAAAATCGTCTGACATTATGAACCCGATCACTAAAGTAATATAGCCTACTTTACCTAACAACAACCACCATTCACTTATTTTCATCTCGGCATAATCTTCTGATAAGATTTACGAGAGATTCAATTACCGCGACCTCATTCAATGCGAAATTTAAAATGCGGATCAAACACCCTCATATGGGTTCTAGTGAAATCGTCCCGCTTACATAATTTCGAAGTCAACGTCGTAATGGACGTCACAATTTACACTTTGTACTTGTAAACAATGGCCGAAGTGCTCCAAACGTTTAAAAATAAACAACCTTATCCATAATCTATAAAGTTTGTCCAGTGTCATGGTTTGAAGTCTAAGAATGATGACCCCAATAGCAGAAAGGCACATTTAACTAAGCAATAATTTTATGTCCCTTATACAAAACATTAAATATATTGTTCTGCCTGTGTCGCGGAAACACTGAATACCTACGAACCTTGACAATATAGTATGATAACTCTATTTAATTCTAATTACAACCGAAGTTAAATTTTGTTTGACAACATTTGTTGTCCGTTTTTATAAAACACGTTTTCTTTTCCACTAGTACATAAATTAATTCTGAAGATTGCGGGCTTTAAAAATCAACACAGCCGCTCACGATTGGCTGTGGCTTAAAATTACGAAAGACGGTACTGGCTTAACGTTAATCTATTTTGGATATTTAAACTAAAGGCTATCGACAGGAACATACACGTTGAGGCAACAGCACCACTTACATATTGAAATATGCATTACAATTATGAAAAATAATGAAACGGAAATACACATACTTTACAGGAAAGCCAATGTTTTAGTAAGTTATGCTAATTAAGACATTCATATGCAATTATGAGGAAGGGGTATTATCATATTAGTCCTAAAAGGTGAGTTAAAGCGCAGAAAATGAAACGAAAATGGCAAGTAATACTGTTCTTTATTAGGTAAAAGGCTACATTATATATGTGAAAGAGGATACCCAGCACTGCACGCCTTATCGTTTTGATGCCAGCACACAGCCCATATACAATACAGCTAGAAGCCTCGTGAATCATTATCCTTATCCTGCCATAAATAATGGTAAACATATAATAAGGACATGGTTGATACAATGCAGCCTCGTTAAAGCAATGTTTTCTGGTATTGATGTTATCTTCTATAGAATTTATAAACCCTTATATATTGGTAAAAAAGATTATACATTATTCCGAAATACTTATATGTACAAAACACGTCGGATATGCACGAACATACAAAATCCCATTTTATGAATAGCGCGCTACGAGAGCGAGCGGCACATCAGGCGACCAACGTTTACGTCAATTGCAAAACGCGCACTTCAACGGGGAAATGGTAAGTCTTAAGAATGTATACGTTTGACAGCTCTAAAATGTATGCAGAAAAGGAAAGATCTAGTAAATTAGACCTTGATATATATTTATATAACTGATTTCTATGATTTTGGACAACGTGTCCTGTCTTCATCAACAAACACTGCACTGACTGCTTATTGCTTAGGAAGGTTATTTATAGCAAGGTTATTTAAGGCAACTCCGTTAATGCATCATTGATATACAGTTGTTCTATATGCTAGGTAACTGTACATTTGTTGTGGTATTATTGATTTCAGTTCACCTTTTGAACATGTGGAGTAATGTTACTAGAAAGTGTTTGTTTATTCCCGGTTGGTGTTGTCAAACAGAAATGTGAGTGAGTTTTAAGCGTGTACAATAAAACGGTCATCAACGGTAAATTTAAGTCACTTGATATATCTCTTTAAAATGTTTAGTAATGTATGCTGTTTCTTTTAAATAGCCATTTAGATAATGGACGGAAGTGTTAGCTGAGATGCTATAACAATCCTGACTACAAACTTCCGTTATATCATATGGTACAGAATAACATGATAACATTGACTATCAATTATTGATGAATTGCATGAGATAAACATGCTATTATAACAATGTATAGAGCATGGTTGCCTCAGAACAAATGTTATGTTTGTGTACTACTTTAGCCATTTATGAAATGTTTATTTCATATGAGTATTGAATATTTCAAAACACCACATAGGCATATAGAAATTACTATTTTATGTTTCATTAGTTCTGTTATTCTTTGTCAAAGGAACCAGTGGATACTTTAAGCGACATTGGGGGTAGCAAGGCCATCAACATGCAGATGGAGGCAGACACTGGATCTAGTTGTTTGATGGGATGTTAACAATGTTAATCTCTTTTCAAAAGTTCAAGAAGCAAGTGACATGATTTGTTTTGCTACATGTAATGATATGTAACTATGCTAGGGAGTTAAAAGTCATCAGATAGAACGTTGCAGAATTGAGACTTAATTAATCCTGTTTCAATGGATTCGTGTTACAGCAAGACAATGATTTGTTAACACTGCCAATGATTAAACTGTCTTACGATTACATGCTGAACGTTTGAGTAATAACACAACAAATGCACTTACACGATGTTGATACCCTCGACTTTATCCTTAGGCAAATTTAATTAATGATCTGCATCTATTTTGATGGGGGGGCGTGACGTAGTGGTAGAGTAGCCTTGTAACTCCACTGACTGATTAGCCTTTCACCGCGTGGGTTCGAGAACCATTCTGGCGACTTAATTTGGGAAAATCTTCCAGCTTACTCGCAGTGCGCCGGTGGTTCTACCCAGACATGTGTCTGGGGTCTTCCTCTACCAGAATACCTGGACGTTCCTATAATGATCATAATTGGTCGCTGCGATGTATTAAAAACAACAACAAAAAAAACATATCTTTTTTGATAAACAAATATTGAAAACCCAAGATATTCGGACCCATTACATTGATTTTTCCTAACTTTGTGCAAAACCTAACACTTAACTGTTCAAATGTTGTACTCATGCCATGTTGGCTCGATGATATCCTTTTGACATTGCTATCACTCAAATCTATGTAATAATTCCAAATGGGCAAAGCATTTACAACTTACACCATTTGTGTGTGTACCACCCTCAGCAACATATCAACCAACTTAAAGAGGAGTAGGGAAAAGGGTTACTGATGGAAATGGAAGCAAGTAACCATCAGTAATGTTGGATGTGCTGATTGTCTCCACACAGCTCTTGACAGGAAGGTGTCCAGCTATGGTGTAATTATGCCAGGTGAATCACCCTCTCCCTGGGTCAACATGTCTGTTTTTAATATGCCTGCGTATGCGACCAGTACGGAAATCATTTCGGTCAATGGAATTTATTAAAGGAAATAACGTTTGAAATCAATTTGTCATACCTCACCCTCTTTCGTGTGGTGTTTACTATACATCATCTGGCTTATACGTAGGATCAAATTGCTTTTATGCATATATGACAATTTTTACAATGCCCATGAAGTTTTGTCTTAGCCTGTATAGTAATGATAAGAATCGCACCAACTAATCTTCATTTACGTTTGCTGGTAGTTCATTGTGTTATAGTTTGTTTTGTATCTTTTACCAAAGAAACACCAAGAAATTCTAACAAAAATGAAGTAAAATTATTTATATATGGTGGTAATATCCTACAGTTTACCTTTATCATGCTACACTATTTTCCAACTGTTGTTGGCAAATTTAGGCATACTGTTTGCAATAATTCATACCTTAGTCTTTGTAAAGATGATTTTGAACACTACCTTAAATTGTTAGACAATACACCTGGTGAAATATATCGCTCTCTGAACTGCCATTCTTCCTAAACGTATAAATAAGCATGCTGTGGTGTTCTGCTAAAAATCGACGACAGAGCAGATTGCTGGGATGACTATATAAAATGATTTCAGATGTCACATGATTTTTTTAAGTTTTAAAACAATTGTGCAGTGTGGCATATACAGAAAATATCGTGGTGATTGTAAAGTTCCACTTTCACATACATGCAGAATGTCAATAAACAGCTTTTAAAGATACACAAGAGTTCGAACGCAATAAATTAGTTGAAAACTCAGACTTAACGGTTTGAACCATTACATGTTAATAAAATACCTCAACCTAAACGATCATGTTATCAGCAAACAGAACTTTCTTTAACAGAGTAATATTCTTTTACAGAAATCGACAATATAAACAACAAGTATATAGAAGCGAATTCAACGGAAATGTTCGATAGTTTACGGAATCTGTTAACAAACCCATTCACCGGTGAGTATTACTATTCCATTTATGAAGATGTTGTCGTGAATATGTATATTTGTTGTATGTTATTGATTAATTCGCTATTGAGCTTCATGATTTGGGGAAAACATTTAATGGTTAGCACTGAATAGAACTGTTTCGTTTCCTAGACAATAGTTGACAGTATTGTTATTTCGTTCAGCTTTCACATATTACTCACATACGGCACCAAATAAAAATGTTTTTGTCGTTTAATAACCGTTCATTCTGGTATGTCATTCTATAAACCACGCAAACATTTTTATTTCTTTGACTATTTACATATAAATAAAACATAGTATTTACCTAATATTACGGTACATTTTATTCACAGACTAGCAGTGACACATTGAACGTTTAAGACAATCCCAATGCTGGACTGATTATTTTAGTAAGATTTGAACTACATGTAAAATATGATTTACTTTAACTAGAAATGTATGTCCACTACAAGGTTATAATTGTACAATTCATAGTCTTACAATAGGACTAGCCAGTTATTACTACACACTTTCCTTATTCTACGTTTTATACTTGAAAACTCACTTCACCACACTGAAACATTGCTTCATAAGGACTTGTATTCAGATAATTAGTGTTAATAATCTATGTCTATATGCTGACTTTGAATGGAAGTATTATAAGTGCAATCAGTTTTGAAGTTGATAGTTTAGCAGTCTTTAGTACTTATAAACGTTAAACGTTTTTGAACGTGGGTAAGTGAGTTTGTCAACAGCTAGAACTCCAGAGTCCCTTTATGGCTCAAGGCGTGTGTTTAAGTCTTGGTTGTATTGACCAATTTCAATGGAAGGTTCTGTCAGCTGAGCCTATCAGGGGCCCTCCTTTACCAAAATAGCATCACTATAGTAACCATAATAGTGTTGATGTGTTATATCTAAACCAACAACAGTACAAATAACAGGCGTTAAAAACAATAATAGGTTACAATATCACCACCACTGTAAACGTATTGATACGTGACTATGGTGTTTTTCATGATGTCTTCAGGTTAGGAGAATTAATATGTTGAAACAGTCTTCAAACTATTTTTTCTTATAGAGGCTTAACGATCTTATTAATGTTATTCGATCTATGTTGAAGGTGCAAATGTGTCAAGTTAATGTGTAATAAAAAGTACAATTTTATGCTAAATTGTTGTAAAATATATGATATACATGTGTGAATCATGGATTAGAAATGTAGTTTACACCACAAAATTAATTCTTACCCATGTGAATAGTGTTATACTTTATACGTTATGACAAATCATATAAGGTTGACTTGCCAGCGAAGGATAATGATGTATTGAACGGGAATATATACAATCAGATCAAATTGCAAAGGCATTGTTGCAGCCCTACATAGAAGAAACTTTAGCTGAAATCACGAGTATGTCAACTTGTGTTTAATTTTGACCTTTTAATTTGTGAAAGTGTTGTATTATTTGTAGTTTTATATATCTTAAAATGTGTTGTGTTCCCCCTCAAATAATCCATACTGCAAGTTGTTCAATAAGAACTTAAACAAGTGCCATATAATCGCATATTTATTTAAATTGAAGTTATGTGCACAGCCTTTAACAGAAGGGTATATCATTGAAACACATACCACCGTCAATGCATTTTTGCAAGGATGTTATATATTAATATTTACTCTTTTTTATATATTTAAAGCAACTTGGTCACAATTGGTAAAATAAGCATTTTAGTTCAACTGAGCATACACACAATGTGAATTATTGTGACTGCAAAACAACGACACCACATACCTATACAATTATTTAAATGACATTAATTCTGAAACTTCCTCAGGAGCTGCAGCAGGTTTGGGAATAAAACGTATTTAAAAGAATTCTGATCTGTCAAAAAACAAACAAAAACATGGCAGCCAGGAGGCAGGCCATTCCCCATATATGACTTTGTATATGTCATGTATATGTTTATGTATTATGTAATAAAATTAAATTGAGACTGATTGTCCAAATGTTGCTGTGTGCATTTACATGTATTACGATTATTCTAGACCGGAACTGGTAGCACAATCTGTAGAGGTAGGCACCATGTAATGAAGATCTCTTGGTTGATCATGGTCCGCGACATACTAAAGTCATGAGAAATGATAGCAGTATAGCTCACTTGATAACGCTTAGCAAAATATATGTGTAGTTTCACACTTGGTCTGCCCGGTGTCAGGATATTGGGACTTGGTCTGGTCTCATACAGATCTTCATGGCATGCTATATTTACAATGGTGAGTTCAGACCTTGTAGCACAAACAGCAGAGTGTTGGCTCTAGATGCGGGAGGTCCCGGGTTAGATCCCATGCCTTGACATACGAAACTCGTAATGGTATAATACTATTTCTTACGCCAAAGCTCATATATGGGTAATTCCACATCTGGTTGACCAGAAATCAATATAATGTGACTGGGTTGGGTGTCATGGCATGCCAGGTGTTCACGACATGCTTTACACAGTTAAGGCAGAGCACTTTATCTGCTTTAAGTAGACAACATCTTCAAAAATGAATTATGTTTGCTTGAACAATACACCCAATACAAATTATTCTGGTCTGTTTGATCATTGCTGATATTTCCTCCTCACTAGAACATAATGTCTACAGCACTCAGTTGAGCGACAACAGGGTCATTTTGGTTAAAAAATCAAGACTTTGATCAACCACAATATATCGTGGATTAACGTATAACCTCTGACCACTATATTATATTTATTAACTAGATGCCTTTCAAAATAGTATGGCGTTGTTCGTTTGTGAGGATCATAAGTGTTGATGTGTTTATTAGAGTTTTTTAGCTGTTTTAGCTCAACAAGCAATTACGGCTTCTCTCTTAACTGTGCTTCTTGTTATATCTTTTTAATTCCTTACGTGTTATTCACAAACAATACACATTTTAAATACCTAAGTGTGGGTCTGATGAAAAACGTTGATAGTCATGGCACTGTTTAAACGGAGCCTGCATGTATTTTAGATAAAACTATACGTTTGTTATGGTAGTTTCCTAAACAAACAGCCCTGTAGGCACAAGGTTCCATCACAAAATGTATTATGCCAGAATCTTAGTAAATGACTAGTTGTTCTTCAGCATTATTATTAATGCCCTCCTCATATGAGTAGTGTACAAACTTGATAGTGTGGTATTATGGGGGCATCAAAGTGGCAGCACTGGCGCATGACTGTAAAATCTCCTCATACTACATTTTTTATTTAAATGACTCAGATATGTGTATTGTTATTTTTCCATTGTTTATTTGATTGTGTTTATTATTTCAGTGATTTTGAGACACCGGTCAAAACAAGGGATGTTGTTGATCGAGGAAGGCATGCTGCCAAACAGAATTTTCATTCATGAATGGTAATTTCCCCTGACAGGGGTCCCAGGAGTCCACTATTATGAAACTGAGATGTCAACACAGAAAACTTCCTGGAATAAAAATCACAAAATTTGTAAAACAAAATGTGTAGCCTTTCACATAGTCAATGCAAATAGGTTGAGTATAACGTTATACACTCAGATAATATAATTACACTATCAAGTAAATATGGTTATCATATGTTTAGGTATGACAGTTGCAATATTCGATGTATTTAATTACTTTTATTTGTATTGACCAAACTACATTGTAAGACACAAATTGTCTTGTAATTTCTTTGTTAAACAATTACAATAAGTATACTACTTTAATTATATGCCTCACAAACATACTCCTTAGATCAGCTTCATGGTTTTGTAGTACTAAGAACGTTACATTATTTTATAAATATCTCAGTGAGGGATTAAAAGTTGTAACTGTGTAACTGTTCAGGCCTAGTTTTTACGTTTTTATTTTTAATTCTTATATTTATTAATGTTTATTAAGTGAAACCTATTAGAGGGGCACAACAATGCATTAAATTACTAGTTATGATTTGAAGAACATTAAATTACTTGTTATGATTTGACGAACATAAAGATGTGAGAAAAATGGGGAAAAGAAGCACACAGGCAAATAGTTACAGCCCTGTACTGGGAGTAGTAAAGGGGTGTTAACTATTTGTTAACTATTTGTGTAGGAGGAATCTGGTGCAATATTTTTATTCAGTGTGTTTCATAATAATATTATGTACTTCATAAATGCTTATTACACGGTCATGTGTTAACATATATTCCTTCAAAGTGCTTTGATTTTTTAGTGTTTGTGTTATAACATAAGTCAAATGATGTCTTACAACCATTTGTCTAGGTGTTTATAGTACCAATATTGGAAATTAAAAAAAGGTAATGTGGTTCACATGACTTTGAATGACAATATACGACAGATAT
Source organism: Sinonovacula constricta (assembly GCA_007844125.1). Lineage (NCBI taxonomy): Eukaryota > Metazoa > Mollusca > Bivalvia > Cardiida > Solecurtidae > Sinonovacula > Sinonovacula constricta. Next base: position 28,608,452 of record CM017573.1, on the reverse strand, counting down.
AACTAGAAATATGTTTGAACGTTTGTAAGTGTGTCTTGAATGAAATTACTACAGCATCAAATAAAGAATAGCATTATTTAGTTATAAGTTATAAACAATTTAGTCAAAAACTTGATAACGTTATAATGAAGGTATAAGAAAAGTACAGGTAATGAAGATAAAATGCCAGAATCACTTGCTTTGATCCATGATGTTTATATGCTTCTTTAATTATTTAATTTCTACAAAATAGATTTTAGTAAACTTCTATAGCAAATCAAATACCTACATGCATATATAATAAAGTTGTAGTCATGATGAGGTTCAGAGCGTACAATTAGCTAGTTATAGAGGATAAAAGAAGTGCAAGTAAAGAAAAAAGAAGATTGAAAAACCTAAGTTTGTATTTAAACATATATTTTTAATAATGTGTATGAAGTCAATGTCCATTGAATTAAGAACTTTAATAGCACACATTCAGGCTAGTTTTATGCCTGGGTAAAACCACCAGTCCATTACAAGTATAACTAAAATATCTACCCACATGCAGTTGTAAGGCTCCGTGGAATGAAAAACAATGTCGTGACGTTTAAAATCGTGTGTTTGACTTAGGGTGCCCCCTACCCACAACCCAATTTCAACAAACAATGTAAAATATGTGTGTATACATGGGATATACCATGTACAATAACGTGTCCCAAATAAGCTGTTTATATTGGCAGTTGTAAAACAACTTTGCAACTTTAAAACAAAACTTGTGACATATTTCTATGACACAATCAAGTTCTGGTTAATATTACTGTTACATTTTTTTTTTATTTTATCTCGTTTTTTTTCTCTCGATACTCTCTTTTCGATACAGCCAACATCGGCAACATTGTACGCGATTATGATTCGGGAAATGTCGGAAGACTTCCACCACAAATAAAATAACTATTTGGAATCCCATTGAACGTAATTGGGGTCTAATTTATGTACAATGAGTCTCAAATTTTAACCATCTTCAGACGGAGAGCAATATGTTTGCATGCAACTGGTTTTATGTACATATAAGTGATTTCGAAGTTTTATTTGTTTAAGAGGAAAATCCTTGGTACAAACTATAGGATACCGCCTTTAAACCCATTTTCTTTCAGAGAACAATCAACCATAAGGACATACATCATTGTCTAAAATCGCCTCTACTCTTCGTCCATCATATTAATGGATACTTTTATACTATTCAGGTCCATTATAAAGAGTGTATTTAAAAGAAAACTAAAAGGAGCTGACCCAACAGTTACCGCCTTGGAACAGGCAGTCGGCCAAAGGGACCGACTGGGATGCTTAAATTTGTTTTACAGAGTTCTAACCTCGCACTTTCTTAGGGTTACCTCAACTGCAAGCAATGGAAGGAAAACACGATCTGTTTAGATAAGAGCGTGTCTAAGCACTGATTTTTCTTTGACATGTTATGGCGAAAATAGTGTCGCCATTGAAAAATTATGTCCACATAGTATTTGAAAGAATAAAAAAAGAAACCAGACACGGCATGCTGCACAAAGTCATTAACGGTTTATTTCGTAATTCATGTGGACATTATCAAGGATATTTAAAGGAACCATTATCATATTCATGATATTTCTCACGGCATACCTGTCATATCTTGTAAATGAACACTTACAAGAAGACTTGAAAGCTTTTGCGCCATTTAGTTTTTGTTTTTTGTCAAAGAAGTTAATATTGTATTTTACTTGCTTGATATTAAAGCAAATCCTATTAAATGCCCATAATTGGAACACAAATATTACGAGAGTAATGCAGCTACTAGGCAAAAAAAGGCTGTAATACCGTTTTTTCTTTAGTTGTTGATTAGTGTCAAATTCATGATCAAGCTAACTGTGCTTTGAAATGACATGGTTACAGAATTGTGTTCAATGTCCTTATTTAACATATCAAACGTGTAAGCTCAATTACACTTTAGAGCAAAATCTGCAATGTAAACTTAGGGAAACATGATTTATTCTAAATAAGTTAATAGACAATTCTACCGACTTGATGTTGTTGTGTTTCGGTCTAGTTCGTAACAACTGAATTATAGAACAAACACACAGAGTGAAGTATTACAAGTTGGTGACTTCAACATCTTAGCCCCCAGCAATCCCCTTAACCAACTCCTTTTACCAAATAGAGACAGGAACTATTTTATAATATGATGTATAATACGTGCTTATTTTGGTCACCTGTATACAGTTCATAAATTGTCAAATATACATTAAGATTAAAGAAGATGCTTTAACGTGTTATCATACTTTATTTTATCTCCTCTTTCAGTATATTCTTTAGAATGTCTTACTATTTTCTTTCGCCCCTCTCTCTTGCATATTGCACAACTTATGCATCCATTCAAAACCTTTTGAAGGGACTTGGCCACACTGTTAACTTACATCTTACATACAAACCGAAAACCTTTGGTAAATCACAATACATAATGGAATTTAATCTCAACTCTTATCACAAATATGCTGTCCTTTAAAATACTATGTGTATGTTTAAATTTTGAGAATTGAGAGCATTGTAAAATGTTAAAACTATTTTAAGCAATGTAAATCCCGACAAAATATGTTTTATCTGAACCGTAGATTTGGTATTTTTCTCATTTACCTACACACAACTAAACAACTTTAAAACTTTATAGGAATAAAATATAAAGGAATAAAATGCATCAACATAATACTTAAAATATAATACATGGACTAAGTTAAGACTTTCGAATGCAATGGGTATCATTTTTGTCTAATATTATAAATGCATATAATCAATTTTGATCATTCAATCATTCAATCACATACCACCTTCAAAGATTGAAAATACTGACATAAAAAACTATACCGAGGAGTAATGAAAAAAAAAGTGTATACAATAAATGACAGAAATAAAACGGTGATAAAGACATGAACTCTGTGACCATGCATTCGCAAAAAACAAGCGTTATATTTATGGTCGATATAACAATAAGGTTTGCTGCTGACGTGTCAGACATTTACCAATTACATAACAAGTTAAATAATTTTCTTAAATGATAGATCAGAACAAAACTTAAATAAGTAATTACAATTAAAGAAACGATATATGTTTACAAATTATGCAATTGGCTAAAATTATCTTACTTTAAATATTGAGCATAATGAGGACAGTGACTTTGAAAGTAAGTTGTTACAAACATAAGTCATAGTAGATAAAGTAATAACAGTATTCGGGTTGTCTATAAACACACTGGTTAAAATATATAGTTGCATTGTCTCCAGTAAACAATAAGTTTTTATCAGTTTTGAGGAAATCCCAATAGTGTGTAAACGGTAGATTAGAAAAAAGTGAAAAGTGTTATTATGTTGCATTATTTACATTTCCCAAACTAAAGATGTATCGAAGTTATCTTAACTTAAAGTAACACTGAAAGTCGTTGACAATTTGATCCTTTGCACACAATGTCGCTTGTGGCGCCACAAGATGTGCTCTAGTCCGGCACCTATGAATAATGTCTCTGCTTTGTCTGCCTGAAAAATTAATCGCAACCTTCCGCTAGCAGTTGATACCATTTATAGCTTCAGAAGGCCTGGTGCAGCTGCATGAAGACCTGCTAATGAAGCGTTTGTACAGTGGCGTCATTTGTAAGCGACGCTGAAAAAAAGACATCAAGATTTATTCCCTTCCAAACTTGCACCTCGCATGTGCCTGATCTGTCTTTCTATATGGAAATGAGGTGTCGCCTTTGACAAGGGAAATATGCTCAAGAATATTGGTTGGAGTTGGGACCTAGACAACCTTTACCGTGCTACAGCTGCGTCTGTTTGTCCGTGTGTGCCGGAGACCAAAGTATAATGTACTAAACAAATGGCAGCAGCTGCAGGCAGACATGGGGCAGGGCACCTGAGACAAACTTGTCACAAGTCTCTAGACGGCAACTTCCAGCGACTTCGTGTATCGGCTTCGGGCACTGGGAATACAATCGGCAAAAGAAAAAAGTGAAAAGTCAAACTTATTCTTCGCAACATAAGAATTATAAATGAGCTAGACAATGGTTTTGCTAGTGTAGCATAGTTTCAAATGGCACTTTTAAAACAATTTGACCTAGTACTAAGACTTAGTGTATGAATAATTCATCAACACTATTTTTTCAATCATATCAGTTTTTCTCATACATCACCTTGTCGGTTCTGGCTTCTTGTTTCTGCCTCAACTTTCAGTTGTTTTGATGCTGTCAAGGCGAGTGCTGTTTCAAATGAAATTAGATAGCCAGCTTTGCATGTGAGTTACATTTCTCTCCTTGTCTAAATTTAATCGTTTGATATCTGTCATAACGGGTCCGGTACATAATTGTATTCTGTTAGAACCTTCGTGGATATCATATACAAGTTGTAAGCTACCTTGGAGTATGTAGTTCAACCCTTCAAAAATGTGATCACTTTGCAGCCTCACAATAACAGTCATAAAAGTAAAGTCCAGCTTTTGCGCGGAAGAAGACCTAAGGCTGTCAGTAAAAAGACAATCAGATCACCGAAAGTCAGCTGGAAGACCTCACCACATTAGGGCCTATGCCCTAACAGTGACGTGACCCTACACAGAGAAAATAAAAGTTGTGCTAAATAGTTATTCGTTTATATCAAATATAATTGTGTCTGGTCATGTGGATTCAACTTCATGCTTTATTTTTAAAGCAACAAAACAACAACAAACACACAGCAACCAAAGCAGCAACCAGTTCTAATTACTTTAGTGACGCCCAGCTATCTTATGAAGGAATACTTCAGACAAATTTCAAGGTAGAACCACAATCACACATTAAATCAATAGTTGCGAAGGGGACTCGAACCCACGCGTTAAGAGAATAAGCAGCCATAGATGTTACAAATTGCGCCCATAATACACAAACATAAAAACAAATAAACTATTCCAGCTTTATATGATGTGGAAGTAATTTTATAATTGTATTCATCTGATATAGTCTATCAACAACATAGCACTGTTTTATGATTGTATTGATTAAATGGACAAGGACTATTCAAAATGCCATAAATTAGTAATTTAAACAAACACAAAGAAAGACAGACATACATCGTGATTAAATATCTTGGTCCATCAAACAATATATATTTTTATCCTGCTGTTCTTTTTCAATTTCATGAACAGCGTATTAATCTGGCAATGTGTATGTAGAACATTAATTTTGTGAAATAAAACATGATAAATGCCTTGACCAAAGCTGCATCATCCCATGAAAAGAGTATATTCTTGAAAATGTTATCAGGTATTGGTACCTTTATCTATGTTAAGGTGTTGAAGCCGTTCTAAATGATTTTTTTATGAATACATGGGGTCTTGGTTATTTCTATCACGATTAGGCAGAAACATTTTTCAGTTCGTTAAGTACAGATTACATTCGATCCATATCTAAACCAGATGTATACAGGTGAGGAGAAGTTACATCACTGATCTGACCACCAAAGCGTATCGTGCTGTCATGGTTTACCTCGTTATTTGTCTGTATTTTTTCTGCAAACTTGTTTACAAAATGCAACGAGGTAACAATCCCTTTCACTTAAGAACAATCCTATAAGACAGTGAACGTCATCAAAATCTCGTTGAACTTTTAACTTCATATTGATAAAACATTTATTTAAACAGTGGGCATTTTGATAAAATCCCTTTTCCATCCAGGTACACTTACCGGTTGAACAGAATCTGTACAATCTGTAGCGACTTCCGCAGTCAATGTAGTACTGACATCCACATTGAGCTTGCTTAACACCGGCCAATTACTTCTGCCAAGTTGCTTTGTTTAAGCTAAAACTGTGCCCATATTAGATTGACAATCTTTTCTTTTTTTCGTTTTATTCCAACGATGCATTTACACAACTGCGATTCGCTGCGTATGTGCCATAAAACGAATCGGCGTTCCCAGCCAAAAGAGCTCTCGCTAGAAAAGAATATTCGACCGAAGACTTGTCTGTAGCACTTTGCTCTATCAGTCATTTCTTACATCTATATCAACAATTAAGCGATTGTTTTTTCTCATTCTATTTATTATCAGTAATAACCTGTATTATTATAGGCTTTCGAGAAAATAAAACAGAACTGGAATTTTCACTTTAATAACTAAACTGGTTTATAACTCTACAAAACACAATCAACCTAGCCACCAAATAGATAGATAGATAGATAGATAGATAGATAGATAGATAGATAGATAGATAGATAGATAGATATATAGATAGATAGATAGATAGATAGATAGATAGATAGATAGATAGATAGATAGATAGATAAATAGATAGATAGATATATAGATAGATAGATAGATAGATAGATAGATAGATAGATAGATAGATAGATAGATAGATAGATAGATAGATAGATAGATAGATAGATAGATAGATAGATAGATAGAATTGTAATTTATGTGTTACATAATATATTTTTGAGGCAGTTAATATATTTATTTGATTATATTATTAAGTATTGTTAAGCTAAGTAGTGTTCTGCAATCTTTTCTTCCTTAGATCACACATTTTCAAAATGTTATACTAGTTTTGAAATTATAATCCGGTTTTCGGATTTTAGCAATTCTGTAAATTTGATCATATTTGGTCTTTTCTCATAATATGGCTTGATGTACTGTTTTCTAATGGATTCATAAATTTGACATTCGAGTAAGAAATGGTGTTCATATTCTACTACCTGGCATGTTTCGCATGTTCTCTCATTAACGAGTGTGGTCGTTGGTTTGTGCCACCTACAGGTTTCCATTTGTAATCTGTGAAATAACACTCTTAGTCTTGTAAGTGCTATTCTAAGTTGTGTCTAAGTATAATTTGAAGCTAAAAACACAGATGTGTTTATATGTAATTGATCGTGTAGATGAGTTACTACTTTCAAATCAGTCTTGCTGGTAACAATCGCTCCTTCTTTGTTTTAATAATGAGATCAAGCTATAAAAGTTACCCATTCCTTGGTTGTTCCATACGTGACTAAATCCCAACTTATCTAATATTTGTTTAATTTCTTTTGCCCAGTTATTTTATTTGGAAAATAGTCAGTGGCATTCAATAGCATTTTATATGCGTCAGTAATATACTTTGTGTCCTTGCTTTGTATTATTTTAAACCAATATTTTACCATATACACATCTCTTTGTTTTGCGATTGCCATTCGTCCAAGTTCCCCGTAAATAAAATTGTTCTGTATTTGTTGTTTTGAAACTAAAATTTCTTTGCGGTATTTTAAATGTATTTGCTCTATACGGACAATTTTAATGTTTCCCAGTACTGCTGCACCTTACTTGAGTATGGGTAAGACGAGATTATTAAACAGTTCCAAACGATGGCTTATTGTGAGATTCGTAAGTTTAGCTAAGTATTGTTTCACTTGAAATAAAGTCTTCAAAGCTTGTCTTGATAATGCTTCACATGCATTCCTCCTGACGATATTTTAACGCCTATGTAGGTACAGAAATTCACGATTTCAGTTTGATCGTTATTATATTAAATTGATTATTTTGTGCTAAACCTCATTTTCTAGAAATCATCTCTTTACTTTTTTTAACATTTACAGTCAGCGTTGATCGATGGCAATATTCATGTAAGATGTTTAGGCTGTTTTGTAGATCGTCACTAATTTCAGAAAGGAGAATGATATCATCAGCATAAAGTAATACATACAGTTTTAACATACCTAGTTGAAATCCCTGAGCGCTTTTAATTCTAACGTTTTATCTGGGTTATTTATGTAGATGGAAAACAGGAATGATGATATACACTCAGCCTGAGTTACACAGAGTGCATTTGTGTGACTTCAACTAAGTTCGCGGTTAGTTCGTACAGTCGTTTTTAAGGAGATTAACACAGATTCTAAAATGTTCAGAATTTTGAATCTTACACAATCTCTTATTAGTGTATACCATGAAACATGCTATAAATCAACCATTATTACGTTGTTGTTGTTTTTTATATTTTTTACGACTGCATTTAAAATGAATATATTATCAACAGTGCTCACACCTTTGCGACAACCAGCTTGTGCTTCCATGCATACATTATAGTGTGTTTGCCCATATGGTTAATCTGTTATTTAGAATGCGTGTGAAATGTTTTCCAAAAAAGACTTAGTAGAGAAATGCCTCTGTAATTACCCACTAGATTAACGTTTCCTTTTATGCAATGATATAATAAAACTCGTGTTCCATTTTTTCTGGGAATAATTCTAGATTTTGTTAAATAACGCATTTAAATACGGTAATAACGTGTCGGAACCATATTTGAAGAATTCATTTATAAGATTATCCGGTCCTCCTGACCGGTTATTACGATATTCCTTGCAAGCTTTAACTATTTCAGAATATGTAATTTCAATATTTAGTTCTGAGAACATATAATTCATTATTGACATATCTTTTATTGAATTGAATAAATAATTCGCACAAACACGAACAATAATGTTATATTTATTCAGACGTTTCGGGCATTGAAACCTTTATCAGGTAAAAAATAACATAATAACGGAAATGACGTGACGTCGTCAAAATGGCGCATTAATGCCACAAAACAAGCGAAACATATGTATATTTTATGCAGATTGATGCATCGATGACACAGAGAAAATCTACAATATGACAATATAAAACATTGGATACATTTTTTTCATATCTTTTATTAAAATATATTATGTCGTCTGCTTGAAAGAGTATGATTCCGGATTGTTAATTGAAATGTGTGTAGAAATCATTATTTATGATATCATTGTTAGAATGCCCAGATGATGCACTCTTTATCATTTTCTAATATTCTTTGGCATTTGTATAGTTTGATATTTTTAATTTAATTGTTTTATCTTTCATATAGTTATACTGTGTTTTCCTTATGTGTGTCTTGTATTGACTTCTCGCCACGGTTATATTGCGTCTATTGAGATCACGTTTCTCTTTCTTGTACATTTTAAGATTCCTACAGAATATGTTCTTTTTCTCAATACATGTATTATCGAATCATTTATTTGTTTGATTTATCTGAATCCCAATTATATTTATATTCGTTCCAGTGTGGTCAGGAATTTGCCCTTGCCCATTGTTATGTGTGGTATTTTAAAGTTGTCATTGTCATTAATTAAAAAGCTCACGACACAATGATCAGATAAAATGTTCGGTTCATGAACCGCAAAGTAGGTGCATGGGGTCTGTTTTTACATAATACATAGTCGATTACACTACAGCCAGCTGACCTAATACAAGTAAACGCCACTACACTCTTATCCTCACACACCCGACTATTCATAATTTTAAAACCAGTCTGTTTGCCAACAATAACATATTAATACCGTGGTCGTTTGTTATTCTATCCTGGCTGTATCTGTATAAAGGGGTGTCTATAGTATAATCTTCTCGTAAAATATATTGATTAAAAAAACAACAACATATATTATAACATAGGAATATGTAAACATCATTATGAAAACTATGCCATTCCTTTGATCTTGATAAGTAATATACAATAATCAACATATTTAACAATTAAGTCATCGTGGTATTAACTATCAGCGCCATAAATATTATCAGCCCACCAATCCCTACTCGCGTTTTTATGTTTGACTTCTCTGTTTAATATAGTATGTTTAAATTAAACCTTATCATTTCTAATATGTATCACTGCCCCTTGTCTCGCTGAATAATAAAATGTCATGTTTTTCAAATAGCATATTTATTTCTTTAGGGTCCAGTTTGCTGAAGGTCTTCCCTATTAGGCCCTGTACATTATGAAGACACCGATTTATGTCCGCAGTGTGCCTGGACGCATCCTAGAGATGTGCTGTGTCAGGCATCACACAATTGGTCGTGTCAATTGCAGTTGCACCGTCTGTGTTGATGCGGCTAATTATGTTGTTTTCTTTAGATTTAATATAGAGCGCTCAATTCCTTTGCCGCCTGTGACTGGCGCATCCTATCATTTCCTTTTCTGTTAGGCATATTGCGATTTGGCTTCCTGCTCCCCTTTTCTCCGCTCCTGGTTATACCGCCTATGTTGACGTTTTTTTTTTTTTCATAAGACTGACCATTACGCTGTGCCTTCTTATTCATGATATTGGCACGTGATTCGTTTCTAGTTACAGATTGGTCAAGTGGTCCGGTGAGTTTACTACCCCTTTCCCTGTTGCTCGTATGCTTGTCTAAATTCACGTGCAGATTGTCACCGGTAGACTTTCACTGTTAATTTATGTGTCACGTTAGCAGATGTTGTTGTCACGAGGGGAGTTAGCATTGTATGTTTTATTATGAGGTGTGTCGTTGTTGACAGTGTGTGTCTGCAATCTGTCCTTGTTCACTAACGGGAACCAATCAGGAATTATGTCAGATACTAGTCGTTTGTCAATGAATAGGCGCTGGAAGTTTAATGTGTACGTGTTCTCTCCTTACACGAGCTTCGTGTGCCTGCTGACGTGTGTACAGATGTTTTCTTGCCTTTGCTATCTCTTTGAGGTAATGACGATCTACACCGAACGGCGTCCCCTTAAACTTGTACGCATTTCATAGTACATGGTCAGTGTCAGCGTAGTCGGGGTAATACGACGATTGGTCGTTTTGGGTCGTTGGATTGATTTTGGTGTTTAATTGGTTCTAGAGGATGTACCCTATCAATAGGATCATTATTAGCGTCTATATCAAGTCTGTCCCTGATAAAGTTGACGATCAAAGATGCACATGGATGTCTGGTGTTTTCTGTGACTCCCCAGAATATCAAATTGTTTCTTCTGTTTCTTGCCTCTACAACAATTGTCTTATATTTTTGTGCCTTTAATTGCTTCTATTGTTCGGACAGAACGCATTTTATGTTACCAATACACGTTGTGTTTTCCATTACACGACCCATCAGATTAGTGAGCTCAGTGATTTGTGTTTTTCCTCATTCTTTAGCTCTTGCAAGACACAAAAATTATATTGTATCAAATAAACATACACGCTTGTCTTCATTATATTACCTTGCATATGCTCCGGGGTCCATTTCCAAAAGAGACGCTAGAGCTGACCTGTTCCCTCTTATGCCGCCTCGCAACTGTCTGCCATTTGGCACCACTCCCACCTTTCGATTCAATTCCCGGTATACTCTCATACTAATGTTTCCCTATCACTAACACTTGTGTCTAATGAATTGCAGCCCATTCTTGATTATGTCATTATGCTTTCGGGGAAAAATCTGTCCTATAAAAACTTAGACACTGGAAAGAAAGAACGTTGGACATCACGATGAACCTCACACTGCGAACACTGCCATTTACCGGAAGTTAATACTTGTACTGACATCCAACTTAGTATAACGGGATGTTATAGAGATGTTAGTCATCTTATTGTACCGCACGGGTCGTGTCTCTTCTTTATTCTTTAACTTGCATAATTTTGTATAATTGTTATTGTATCTCAATAGCGATGGGAAAGTTATCGCCACTGACACATAGTCATTCAATTGACAGTATGTAATTAACACATGTACCAGAGTACACGTTGATTCTTTATTTTAGTATCTCACAACTTGTATAACTTGTATAACGTGTATTATCATTATTGGGTCCATTTAAGGTTTTATCTAACTTGCACGTATACATACATAAGGAGTAATAGTTTATTGTGAATATATCTTGTATAGTTGACAGTCCACATGTATCATACCTGTATTTCCCAAATGGTTTTGTGCCACTTTCTACTTCGCATGGGTTTCTGTTAACTAATTGTTGTTTTTTTGTCAATTTTACTAAATAATGAGTAACTTCTACTCCTTGCATACAATATGTACAAAGACAGATTGCTAACTTGTACGAGATGTCCTGTGACCATGATTGCGTGTGAATAAGAAGTACAAGAAAAAAAGTAATACTATATAGTAAATTTGTATCTACAATGTTAGAAGGTGAATTCCAGGCGCACTGATATCAACATTTAATAAGATATTACTTTTATTTTTTTTTTTTATTTTTCGGTATCTGGTATTAGGTACTTGGTGGTGAGCACAATTTGGTGTATGGTTCTTCGATTTACGGTCGGGGAAAATGTCATATCAGCAACGATCTTGTCGTGCATTGCTTGTATTACGTTGACATAACATTTGCCTGACAAATTTGTCAATGAAAAACGTTAACTTCGCCACAGGAACCGGTATGGTGTATGACAAACCAAACACATACACACTTATGATTATGATTTTCCAAGTGCAAACTTGCAGTCTAGAACTTACAGAACTTACAGAATAATGTATAAGTCTGGTTTGACAGCTACAGCTCAGTTTTCTATGTTTTAATTTAACATATGCAATAAATGAAAAAGCAAGGTTAACATGAATGTATATATCCTTTTATTGTTTACGAAACAAAATATTTAAACGATCAAACAATTTCATGTTAATGTTTGTATTTCAACTTTTTCGAAATGTATCATCATGTTCAACGATAATTTAAAACATAGTTTGAACGTGTTTGGCAAAATAACAACCGGTAAAATTTATGCCATTATTTCAGGTTTTTTGCAGGGCATTTTATTGTTGAGATCATCAATATACATTGGGGTATTATTGAAAACTTGTATGTTTGGCATCCTTCGTTCATCTCTTAGCCTGTTCAGCATAAACCAAAGTATCAACGCGGTTTGAAAACTCCCCCCGCAGATTTCCTAAATTAGCGGGATTGTTCAATAACATGGATAAAGAAATATAAAAGTACAATTCTGTGAAATAATACCATGTATTGTATACCAAGGGGCATATCTTGAATATTGGTTATTTATTATAAAGAGTATATTTTAAACGGAATATTCATAAAGCTAATAATGTGTTGTTTTTTTTTTTGTTTATTTACAGACTGCCGATCACCTGTCAACTGTATGTATTCCGGTTTTCTTGTTTCTTTAAAAAGAAAAAAAAACAAAACAATTTACACTGCTTTTAAAAGATGTTTTTAAAACGTTCTGTAAAGTATACATAAGCATACATGGCAAAAAATATGACATTGCTTACATTAATACCTATAAATAGTTGTAACGTGGCTTAACAGTCTCGTTCCCAAACACAACTGTTACTAGGTTTTGGGCTAAGTTCATGTATTCGCAGAAAAACATGTTTTCAAAAAGAAGATCTCTTTAGATAAATTAGAACATATATATGCTATGTTATACATGGCCGCGTTTCCTATGTGTTTATATAAAATATGTTTCGATCACGATGCATCATATTGTCACGCCCGATATGACAAAACATGTGAATATATTACAGTTTAGCAAGAAAAAAGAACCAGGTCAGATGTAACCACGACATTCACACTTAGAGTATTCGAATATTGTGCTGAATGGCATGCGTAATTCTGTATGTGTCAGCACGACATTTAAAGTTAATGACATTAAATGTTGAGGTAAATATCGCGCCGACTGTTTCGCAAGAACGACATTTAAACTTAGTGTTGTAAAATCGAGCGAACGTTGTCCTAGCACGACATTCGCACTTGAATGTCAAGAGCTGAATTTCACGATATTCAAACTTTGTATCCAGGAATGTGGATCTGATTGTTATGCCAACTATATTAGCACGATATTTACTCTAAGTTGTCTTGATTTGTCGAGGTGTAGTGCAAGCAAAATATTCAAACTTAGGCTTTCGGAGTGATGCTGAAGTTGCGTCGAATGTTGTGTCACTAATACAATCACACATACTGGGTTAAAATTTTGGGCTTATTGTCGTGCCAAATGTCGTGAATTCCGGATGTATAGCTGAATGGTATGCAGAATGTTGTGCCAGCAGTTATAAGACCGTATAAATCACCGACATCAGGGAATAAGCATACCTGATTTGGGGATATTAAGCAGTACATATTTCTACATAGGTTGGGGAAATACTGACGTTTTCAGACCTATAAATTGTCAACTGCAACTCTTAATTGATGTATACTAAGTAGTAATGTCCAGTCTCTACGGTATATGGCATAAACTGCAACAAAATGTTAATATACCATTCGCCACAATATACAATACTTGCTATTTTATACCGTAATTTTATTTAATTATACTTTCGTAGAGACCTTGTCCAAAATTGTCAGAAATTAAAATCGTCAATTAAAACAGCATCATTAGCATGCAAACGCGGATGCTTATGTCAATGTTTATCCGTTTATACATTTTTTATTGTTTGTATCGTCTTAAATCGGCATTTTAATGACCGTATTACAGGAAATAACAGCCTAGCACCAGTAAAAAGATAATTGAAGAATCACAATTGTAAAAACATGTTATTTAAAATATCAATAACATTTTTCTGGACAGTTTCCTGCACCTTTTTCCATATATCCCTTTATTTACAGATATATATTCCACATCAAAGCCTCGCACCGATGAGGGCCCTGTTATTGAATTCCTTACCTTAGCTACACAGTCAGGATGCAGATCCTTGGTAAGTAGGTTGGCCATAATATGAGCATATAATGTGAACCTATAATACCTATAGATATAGTTTATAACTTCTGATGTACATCTGCTTCCTACAAAACACCGAATCTACGTCTTCACGATGTCCCGTAAATTCATCCGTACATTGGTTAACTCTTAATTGTTGTTGTTAACATAGAATATCGTGAGGCTGCTACGATTATTATGCAAGGGTATTGTCATCTTTTTTGGAAGAAATACCCCGACAACCGACATACTAAACAGCTCATCAATACATTGTTCAACTAAATAGGGTATATCTTACACATGTTCGGTCTATGCGACATGTTTGCTGTCATTATTTTACGGACAATTGTTACTTCTCATCCTTCTTGCATAAATTGGTTGAAGGTGTTGGAAGAATTATGTCAAACTTAAACGGAGATTGCTGATAGAAAAATACAATTAGATGTTGGTAACATATACAGATATTGCGTAGCCGATACATACAATGATAATAGATGTTTGATAAATTTACGTCTAAGAAACCCTGCAAAATGTATATATATTTAAATGTATTGCTATCATTTTCATTTAAGAAAACAAGAGTATAAATCTGTTTCTATACTTATACATATGAAAGTGATCGCATCTGATTCTCTTTGTACACATTTATTTTTTAATGTCTCATTGTTATGAGCATTTAATATTTGGTCAACTAAATACAGTATGTTTTAACAACCCTTGAAAAATTATCATGTTTTTTTTTTCTATTTTTTTTTAAATTCCATTCTGGCTGTGGTATGTATTGCCGATGCAAAGTGTCTACTTTTAATTTATATTTTTGTTTAGTTTACTAAATCAAATCTCTATGTGAATGATGTTGTTTAATGTTGCACATGAGACACTGAATGTTTTGCTAAGGTGATAGTTTTGAGCTGCTATAAAACAGCCATCGTCAGAACGCACGGTAAATATTCTGTAATCATTATATACATATACGATGGGTTACTTGGCAATAACAACTTGTTTTTATTAATATAGGCAATACGCATTTGATTAGCTCCTTTTCCAAAATGGAGCGGTAATTAAGCACACACACGTTACGCATAGTACACACGGTGCACACATTACAAACTTTACACGGAAACATATGTTAAACACATTACGCACAATACTCACATTACACAGATTAAACACGTTAAACACATTACTCGCATTACACACGTTACATACATCAGAGACGTAGCACACATTACACGCGTCAGGAACATTGCACGCGTTACACACATTGCACACACATTAAAACAATAAACACATTATACACATTACACACACATTATATACTTTACACACGTTATACACATTATTTACACATTATATACACACACGAGACAATTTACACATGCTAAAAAAATACACACATTACACATGTTGCAAACTTTAACCACTTTGTACACATTATACACGTTAAACACATTACTCAAATTATAGACGTTATATATGTGTCACACAGTGCACACATTACCAGGTTGCGTATGTTATTTATCTTATACACATGGCACATGTTATCCATATTCCACCCATCAGGCACATAACGCATGTTACACAGATTACGCACTCTGCAAACATACATACATTACACACAATAAACACAGTACACATGTTACACTGATTACAGCCATTACACATATTATAGACGTTATGCACATGACCCACGTTGCACATAATTGACGCAAGTTACATACATAAAAAAGAATTTTCACAGTTTACACACTTTAGTAAGATAACATACATTAAATGCGTAAAATATATTATACTTATTAAAAGCGTTACACACATAACACAAGATACACAAATTACATGAATTACACAAGTTACATATAATATACACGCTAAACATCACACCTATTACAAAAGTTATACACGTTACACGCATTACAGAAGCTACATACTATGCAAACAATACACATGTTACACATAGTACACTTATCAAACACGTGTCACACGGTACACACATTACAAACGGTACACACATTACACTATAACATACATTACACACGTTACATACATTATACACGGTGCAAATATTACATACACTACACACATTATACATTCTACATACAACACATTCGGCCCGTGGTGCACACAATACACTTGTTAAACACATTACACACATTACACAAGCATTACATACATTACGCACGTTATAAGTATTACCCATATTACTCACAGTACACAAGTTACACACATTACGCTTGTTAAATACGGTATACACTTTACACATGTTACACATATTACCCACAGTGCACACGTGGCACTCATCACACACAGCATATGCACTGCACACATTACACACATTATACACACTACAAAAATTAAGCACATTATACACATTATGCACATTACACACATATGAATGCATGAAGAAATATTAATGATGGATTCAATGAATATTATTGCCCGTTTATCGTGGTATTCACTTACATCGTGCTATGGTCAATTTAGATGTTAGACAACAGACGCTTCATGCAGAGAGAAGCCCTACAAAATTAACAGTAGATCCTTAAAATTACAACCTTATATGAGTTTCTCAAATTCAGGCAATGAACAGAAAACCGATCTATTTGAATAAGTAGTGCCTAAACGTGACGTTTTCTTTGATAACTTATGATACAAGTAGTGACGTCATTGACAAATAGTGTCCATATAGTGTTTAGATGAGAGAGGGGTATTATTTCGATTAGAAGAACTACACAAAAATCGTTGATTCTAAATGAATTTACTTTTTTGATTCAAGAAAACAAATGAACAGAGAAGAGTAAATTGTTGTAGCTTCCTGTTCCTATGAAGATGGAATTGAGGAAGCAGTGTCTATGGAAGGAAATACACACACACACACACACACACGCACGCACACACACACACACACACACACACACACACACACACACACACACACACACACTCACACACACACACACACACACACACACATATATATCAATACATGTGTTCGAGTCCTGGTCAGGACAAGAACTATCAGGTGGGAAGGTTTTCCAGCTTACCTGCTGTGTGCCGGAATTCTGTCCAGTTATAAATCTAGGGTCTTCATTCACCAATACTAAGCTGGACATCGCCAATGAACCATGAAAAACCATATTCACCGGATTCAGTAAAATACAGATTGGTTGTCTCAACTAAAATAAAGCAAATTAGTACTTTTTTCCATGGAAAATAAAGCATATATATGAACAAACAAATAACTGACTTCTATAAGTTTAAGATATGATTTGTTGTTTAAGATAATCTAATCAAGAAGTTTAAACTGAACAGTTACTATTTATCCCAATAGAAACCGAAAGTAGAATAAGGTTTTCTGACAGCTGCTATTGGCGTGCTGATTTTCGATTTAGCCATTTATTCAGGAGGAAAATTTACGCAAACTACTGATTATATATAAAAATGAACCCAAATATTCAGATTAAAAAACAACAACAATGAATTCAGACATACCATGACAGAAGACTCGAAGTGGGCGGGGCAGATGTGCGTTGAGTTTGTGTTTACACTAAAATCTGAAAGATTATCAACAATAAATAGTGTTGCCGAAACTCTTTTTGGTTGACCCTTTGGACGTTATATCTTTCCATCTATTGTTTTAGTTTAAACCACCGAACGTTTGCATGACTCCAGGTGATGGCGCTCGGATGGATTCAACCTATTTATTTAGAGTATATAGCGTGACGTCACGACGTCACGAGTCAGCGGTCCATTTACTATATGCCTATGTAATTGGGTAGATAGTTAGTTCGTAGTTCAAAGTTTCCGAACACATTTTGTCAGACGATTGCTATTAAAAAGCCAGCACCGAATATTTATGACATAGATGTAAAGTAATTCAAATAGTACAATAGCCTAGAACAATCAACAAACACACATACGCACACCAAGTTATCAACATTTATTCAATTAGACAACTATACAAACATATTTGAATGACTGCATTTCCTATCCCCGTAGTAGTATTTATGAGAATTTGTTAACTGCATTTCAACGAGAAACGAAAATCAGTCACGTTATCGGGATGAGCAAGTATTGTGTTATAAACTGTAGTTTGCATTTTGTCACACACAATTAATTAGCCATACAAAACTCGTGTTTGCAAGTGTTAAGGACACTGCGTAGTTTCGACGAATAAAAAACAAACTTTAAAATAAAATGTGTGTTAGTTTGGTTTCAGGCCACTCGCAATTAGTATATGAGACTTTCACCCTAGTCGGTTCATATTGCCGGCTGACCGTTCCAAGGCGGTAACTGTCGGGTTTGCTCTTTTCCTTAAATGACTCATCACAAATTTGTTCTTACTTTTCGCTTGGCTTGCATGTGAAATACCTTTGTTCTGTGCCTTTTTGGAGTTTGGTATATGTTGCAATACTCATAGGACTTTGTCATATATGATCACAACAATGTTACTTGTGCAGTGTGGCGGTCGTAAAAATCTCCCCGTGCATGTAATCTATGTTGTCATTTAATTCATCCTATAAGGATTGTTACGTGTATTTCCTTTGATGGACATTGAACTTTGGTTCTTCAATTCCATCTTCACATGAACAGGATGCTACAGTCATTTATTCGTCTCTGGTCATGTTTGTTCATGATTCAGAAAGTTAATTTTATTTGTGGGCAACCATTTTTGTGTTGTTTTTCAAATCGGAATACTACCATATTCCTTTTCTGAACACTATGTGGACATTATTTTTCGATGACGTCACTACTTTCGTCATAACGCATAGAAAATATCCGCGCATGGACATTTTGTTTTCGAATAGATCGTTTTTCTTTTCGTTGCTTGCATTTGAGAAACTCGTCAGGAAGTGCGAGGTGAGAGCTCTGTAAAACCGGTTTAAGCACCCCAGTCGGTTCATATTGCCGACTGACCGTTCCAAGGCGGTAACTGTCGGGTTTGCTCTTTTCTTTAAATGACTCATCACAAATTTGTTCTTACTTTTCGCTTGGCTTGCATGTGGAATACCTTTGTTCTGTGCCTTTTCGGAGTTTGGTATATGTTGCAATACTCATAGGACTTTGTCATATATTCTTTTTCAATAATTAGTCTCCTGACCTTTTATCCTAAAACAGTTGCAGTGACACTATTGTTAAAACAAATCCGCAGTATCTTTCTCTTCATGAATACGCACTATTTATAGTATCATCAATATACAACGATTCGTCATAGGAAGAAGGACACCGGAAGGGGCAAAATTTCATGCGTATTTCTTAGCTGTATCACACAGTGAAGGGAAAAAAACACAAAAAAAAACAAAAAAGAAAAACAAAAAAAAAAAACGCCACACTATTAGTAACACGCTTACTAGCTTGATTATGCTTTGTACCTATCGGTATAACTTGATTAATGCTGTTCCCCTCATCCAAATAGAAAGTGGACATTATTTTTAGTTACTTCTTTTCTACTTTTAATAACTTAAATACTTAGCGTAAAGAATACAACATAAGATGGACAGTTTTTATTCATTTTCCGCATTCTTTTCACTGCTTGCATTTAAGAGACCCCTCAGGAAATGTAAAGTAAAACCTCTAAACAGCTGATTTAAGCAGCCCAGTTAAAAGGCGGTAACTTTTGAGTTTTCTACATTGTAGATAATGTCTCGAAACAGTTTTCTGCAACCCCAAACTTTGATTGGCATGTAAAGACCAGCGTATTGTGCCTTTTTAATTGTTAATATATGTTGCAATACTCACAGGACCTTGTCATTTTCTTCTTATTACAAAACAGTAGATAATATAAATGTATCAATTACGGTCCGTGTCTTTTGTTTTTAATGTAAGTTTATATATAAATCAGAATTATACCGTACATCGCGGTGAGAGGCTGTTAGTATAACCAACATAGTTAAATGGTCAAGAACAAAACACAAGTACACTCTTGTTGCATGTAGGTTATCTTGATGTATGTCTTTTTGTTTGTAAGTAAAATGGTGTTTAGCATTCTGTAATGTATATGCTTCTGTGGAAAGTGGCAAATGTGTTGTTGTTTAAACACTGGCGAAATCGTGTTTGGTATCAAAGTTGTTCATGGGACTTTCTTAGTGCACATTGTTTACATAGTTTATATATTTATCCTATATTTTTAAAAAAAAACAACATTGGATTTACTTCTCATTTTGTAATGAAGGAATTCATTATAAATTAAGAGATGCTTAGCGGGATTTTGATCAAGAGAACAAAATCTTATTTCAAGTTCGCTTAATGTAAAAGTGTAAATCTTTCTATTGCACAAGTCTTGTTTGTTAAAGAACTGTTTATGTTAAAGTATTAACCGCCTTACTTGAATACATCTCTCCACATTAAAACTTCCAAGATCATCTTAGGAGTCGATGCGTTGCTTTGCCAACGAGTGTTTCTAAATAACAAAATGCGTTTTGTCCCGGAATACTCCTGAGTCTAACCTATTATTATAATTTCTAGCTTCTTCTTTCTTTGAAGAAGCTTTCAATCAACGTTAAGATTGACTTGATAAGTAAATAAGTATAACACATGCATACATAATTCATGTGCTGCTAAACACTACAGAACTCCAATTATAGGCAGGCTATTTTAATACAAAAAAAACTCATATTTGCTGCGACCATGGTGTCTAACAGTTTGCAGCATTTTGACCAAGCAAAGAAATTAATTATCGTTAACTGAAAAGATTCCACGAATGTTATTAATGGTGTCTTGCATGTATGCTAAATATGAAGCGTAACATTCAACTCGTCATTACCATAATGCATCGTGAATGTTTATAAAACGTGAAAGGGCCATTATAACTATTTATTCAACGACTCATCTTGTCTATAGATTAAGGAAGTGTTCTTAATTATTTAAGTTAAGTATGAGTTTATACAACTTTTATGCCAATATTCACCAAAATCAATGGTAAGAGAGTGTATGTGTCCACTATTGGCGAACTGTTAGATACAACGTTTAATGTACGTTCCTATCTTGTATCCATTGAAGTTAAAACTATTTTACTGTTTTGCGCTAACGCAGCCGACCTAAACAAATTACAGGATTTCCTCCACGACTAAAGATAGTTTTATATATTTCCATAATAGACTGCGAAACGACATTCACCATTGAACTCCAGTGGTATGTTAATCAAGTTTTCATTAAGATTGTACATCAGTATTCATGCCTTGTTTAGACTAGATGCTCAGATTGCTAAATAAATTGATCACTGCTTTCTAATGGTTAAAATGTATCAGTCAATTTTGATGAAACCATACACAAATCAACTACAGGACATTACGGAAACATGGCGCCACTATTGAGTATAATTGACAGACACTGGCATTCTGGTACGCAAGACGCATCCATATGCATGTTACAAAACTGTTAAAACTTTATAATTATGCACTATATCATTCGATTGTCTTCTTTTGATCAAGTATGTAGTTATACTACAACCCTTTTAGGGCGTACTACATGCAGCGACATGCATCGCATATTATTTAACACATACCTATTTTGGAGGCTATTTGTCTTGTTTGCCGTATAACGATCTAATATAACATCTATTGCTTTTAAACATTACAAAACCGGTTATTTGTGTTACCATATTGTTATAAGGTAATGTCTTAGATGATCTATTTGTGAACTATGAATGTTATCCTCGGCCATATAGTGAAACTGTTGGTGTTGCAGTGCTACTTGCTTAACTTAATGATTAAAGCTTACCAATAGAATCAACTTAATATTTCCACTCATTTTAGCAAGTGTCCAATAGTCAAAATGTTATTTTACATGTTTTAACATTTAACGTCTAACAAAAAGGTAACGTCTACTGACAAAAAGGTAAGACTGATGAGAACCTGTACAGACACAAAAGAGAACACAAGCGAAAGAGAGAGGGTGTCAGTGTTTAACGCGCATACACCCAGTAAGGTGTTTTGTATTTTGACTTACATACCGTGTATTGTAGCAAATATCATGGTCATGTACATGTGCCTCAGCAGCTCTGTTACACGATGAGAGAGTCGTAAAGGGTACTGTAACGACAAAGAACAAAAGTGCTAAAACGTGGGCTTTTATGTTACTTTTCGTCATTTACTTTTGAGGCTATGACACATTTAAAGTCAAGTTCTGATGGTAAACGCAGTTATACTTGATGCATTGTAATTATTCTTATAGTGTATTAACACAATAAGGAGACACATTATGATTCAACTTGTCTTTGATATTATTTATCATATCGACTACATTACTCACAGGCGTGCACAGGTTTAGTACACTAGCGATGGTGGTAGAAGATAGTGTATTTTTTTTGTTTTACTATCTCCTACACGGAATTAAAATATTATTTTTATTGATTAAAATATTTCTGTCAGTCTCTACATTACATTATTATTATTGATGGTCCTTCTAAATCTTTTGCAGGTTATTGATCTCGATACTTTTTACCTTGAAGGTAAGTGTATTGTATAATCTTCAAATGTGGAAACTTTAATCTGATACTTTTCCGTATGCTGTCGAACCTTCGGTCATTCGTCCGGATTGCACGTTTGATAATAGACCTGAAATGTTCGACATATTTGGTTCAAGCTTAAAACGTGTGTATTATATGAAGGCAAAACAGCAGTGCATGACCGACATAAATATTATTGAAGATGACTTGTTTTATCTTCATTCATGCGACACATAAACATGCATTCACTTAATCTGCCTATGTACACAATTTTAACACGTATCTTAAAGAAGAATGCATTTTGAACATGCTAATACTTTATAGATACAGTAATTATATATAATACATACCGTAAACAAGTATACACATTACTATGTGCACACTTGCTGATAACCATAGAGAAATAGCATATTATTTCCCATTCCCTTAGCAAAGAACAGATATGCATACTAATTATCTATATAAGTTAACGACAGTCGAACCTCGGCTTTTCCAACTCGGTTTGTCCGAAGCCCATGCAATATTCAAAGTCAATGGTCGGTCCCGATTTTTCCCTATATGATTGAATGTGAATTACCTCCGATTGTTCATTTGTATTATTTAACGTTACGCTTTTATTCGAAGTCAACTTTACTCCCCAAATGTACAGTTTAAATGCTATCTCCTGACATCGTTTTCAAAGCCCGATCGAGTCAACGACAGACTGGTCGTTGTGTGTTGCCACCAGTCAAATTCCGAAGGGACGTTGCTCCAGTAACATCGATGCTTGGCTCCATTTTTTGGTCGGTTGCAGTTGTTTATTGCACATGATTTTTTTATTTGTTTAATTATAAGTTACGATGTGCAATCATTGAAGCAGAGTGACAATCCAATTTAAGATTGACTTGTGTCCCACTGCGGCATTGCAAAATGTTAGGGTGGGTAGGTATAAATCCTGACAGATATCAACGTCACCTCAATTAAAAAAGGTATGCATAGCGGGTGTTTTTTTTAGCTGAGCAGTCTGGAGAAGGGCCAATCATTTGGGTGGCATCCGAATCAACAACAATGCAATAATATGTGATTAAAAACTTTGTGCGTGTAACAAATACATAGTTTATGTTGCAGTTTGTTAATGATGATAACATGTTCACGTATATTCAACAATGCTTTATACGTCCATTTTGATTTCTTATTATTATGAAAAGATAAAAATAAAATTCATGACGGTTTTTCTATTATTCATGTTTTTAAACACATAACTTTACTTCACCGTTAAAAGTAATATGATATATACATTGATCCTTGCATATACCGCACATAATAACGTAATTCAAAATGGCGGACTCCCAGTCGGAAAAAGTATGTTAAGGCAATTTAGATTAAACCAACAAATGCATAGTTCGAAGTAATTCAGCAACCCAAACGACTTCGAGTATTCAAAATTCGACTGTACGTAAAAGCATTAACTTGTCTTCTATTATCGGTAACCTAGATGTTGGCAGCATAATGTACGGCACCATGACAAGTTTTTTTCCGTTTACAACTGTAAATACATCAATTTTGGAATTATACACTGAATTTAATAGCTCGTCATTGATTGTAGCAATCTATTATGGAGAGTAAAATTTGTCATTTTAATTAGTGAAAAAAATACATATTCGTTTTATTGATACGTTTACCTGTTGCAATCTACTGAATGTATTGCCAATTAAAATGGTTAAGTAATATATCGTACAAATGGGATGTATATTTGTTCGAATGAGACCTATTAACTCTTCAAGCTAGATGCACTTATGACTGACTATATGTATACTTACAGTGACTTTAACTTTATAGTGGAGTAACTTGTAAAAATGTTGACAATAAACTTTCTCCGTAAACCCTATGCGAGCAAAGAAAACGCATTCTCAAACAGATGTTGAATTAAGAAATATAATTTTTAAACGCTATCTTGGCCCTGGAATAACTGAAGTTTCCGGGTCAATATTTACTTATTTTATGTATATTTCGGAATTGGTAGTGGGGTAATGCGCCCGGGTGGCCACTTACAACATATATTGTGCTTGTCTTCTCTGCGTATAACATGCGGGGAACAATTAGCATGATACCATACCCACTCAAATTATCCTGACATAGGGTCAACCAGCCATGGAGCTACCGTTATATTCACGTCAACGTTAGCAAGGGTGCTACACAACTATCACGTTGGTATATAGCAGTTCATACGGCTTCCCGTACATATTGCGTGATCAGATCCTGTGCTGTCTTTGTGGCTGAACCTCGTCTTTAGATTGTGTTAATGATGCTAGTACCGGTCACTTTTTAGAACTCATACACACGCGTTCAACATTCTGCGTAAGTTTGCTATTAGTTTGTGTTATATGCATAACCAAAGCAGAAAACAAATGCCACATACTGTGATCGTCCCTGGCCATATTGAAGATTAACTACATTTTTTTTAGATATAACAAATCTGACAAATGAAAATTAAGGAAACATCCAATACTTTAAAACTTTCATTGTTTTTCTCTTACATTTTGCTATTTGCTATTGTATTGTGTTGTTTTTTTAATACAAGCAAAGGTTTTCGGCGTATTTGAATACGCAAACTTCCATGAAAATGATTTAAGCACACATTGGACATACTGCTTTGTTACAGTTGCAGATTCCTTTGCAATCGCGCTTATCATCATGGCAGCAGTAAAAAGGTGGTTAGAGCAGAACTACAACTTGGTATGTTATATTTTATTTCAACTTACTACAACAATTACAAAGAACACAACCTCATACACCTAAAGGTATTGCGATCATTGGTTGATGATGTTTTAGGTATTTAATCCATCATGACCATTGATTGATGGTTCAGTTATTCAATCCATCATAACCATTGACGCTGTACGTGTTTTCTCCGTTTATTATTATGATAACTATTATGGTTGTTATTGTTGCCTTTGTTTATGTACTATTTGCAACATTTCTCTTCGTCTTTACACGACATAACCCATTCTCCTTCTGCCTCCGTCATACATCTATTTCTAAGCATACTCCCACTTTTCCACTCTTTGTTTTGTTAGCCTGCGCATTCCTCGTAATAACTTTTGCTTAAAATTCCCTTTTTTCATAATTGAAGCATTGTACCGTTTAATTCTTACTGCGTGTATTGATTGCCTATTGACACTAACACCTCAACTACTTTCGTGTATATTGAATGCCTGTTGTAACTTACACCTCATTTACTCTGTCTAAGTTTTGGGCACACAGTCTGTTTCCACTCCTTACTATGTCTGTCACTTCTATCGTCTCCTCCCTGGTTGTCTGCTTTCTTCTCTTTAGTCTGTCTTTTCTTAACCAATTTTGTATTCATATTATTCATTATACTTTTTAAAAAGGAACTGACAACTATGTATTAATATTGGAATTATACAACTTGCCTAATGTTGTTCAACGTTGTACCTGAGACGTAATGAATGTATTGTCTTTCTGTCTGACTGGTTGATGATGTTCAGTTATTCAATACATCATGACCATTGATTAATGATGTTTTAGTTATACAATTCATCATGAACAATGATGATGTTATTTATTCAATCTAGCATGACCATTTATTGATGATGTATAGTTATTCAATCCCTCATGAACATTGATAGATGACGTTTATTTATTCAATCAATCATGAACATTGATTAATGATGTTTAATTATTAAATCTATCATGCCCATTGATTGATGATATTTTTGTTATTTAATCCACCATGGCCATTAATTGATGACGTTTAGTTATTCAATCTATCATGGACATTGATTGATGATGTTTAGTTATTCAATCTATCAAGACCATTGATTGATAATGGGTATTTATTCAATTTATCATTGCCATTGATTAATGATGTTTAGTTATTCAATCAGTCATGAACAATGATTGATGATGTTTAGTTATTCAATCCATCATGGCCATTGACTGATGATGTTTAGTTATACAATCCGTCATGAACATTGATTGATGATGTTTAGTTATTTAATCAATTATGACCATTGATTGATGATGCTTATTTATTCAATCCATCATGACCATTAACTGATGAAGGTTTGTTATTCAATCCATCATGGACATTGATTGATGATGTTTAGTTATTCAATCCATCATGACTATTGATTGATGATGTTTATTTATTCAATCCATCTTGACCTTTAACTGATGATGTTTAGTTATTCAATCCATCATGACCATTGATTGACGATGTTTATTTATTCAATTTATCATAACCATTGATTAAAGATGTTTAGTTATTCAATCCACCATGACCATTGATTGATGATGTTTATTTATTCAATCCATCATGACCATTAACTGATGAAGTTTATTTACACAATCCATCTTGACCTTTAACTGATGATGTTTAGTTATTCAATCCATCATGAACATTCATTGATGATGTTGTTTAGTTATTTAATGCATCATAACCATAGGTGGATGATTTATGTTTTAGTCATTCAATCTATCAGTTCTGTCTATCATTTGATTTTTTCAGTGCATGTATGAGTATTTGTAAAAAGTTTTAACAAAACTATGTTGAGTCATTAAACAAAAAGGGCAAACCCAACAGTTACCGCCTTGGAACGGTCAGTCGGCAGAAGGGACGAACTGTAGTGCTTAATCCTGTTTTACTGTGCTCTAACGTAGCAGTTCTTGAAATTGTTCTCAAATGCAAACAAGCAATACTAGTTTTAACTATCTTAAAATGCCATAACTATGACACCATAAAAATACAGTAGGAACGTGATTAAAGATAATGTCCCGGTGGTATTTGGGAGAGAGATAAGCACTCTTTCTATCATAAGAACTCCACAAAATTAGTGTAAGTCTAGCATTTTGACCAGTTTACTGTATTCCTATCACTAGTAATCCAGCACACACGCTTATAACAATGACAGTACAACCTTCTTTTAATAGGGGTGTCTGCATAATGTTGGAAATCCAGTTTGATCACTTTAGTTTCGAAATTCTAACACAGTTTCTGGCTTCCCGTGGATACAATCATTTCTGGAGCTGCATCGATCACAAAACAATAAATCACAGTTAAATTATTCATAATGTTTGTATTAATGTGGTCATCTTATCATCTCTCTTGACAATCAACCAATCAGTTTTCTTTTACATCTGGGTTTGGGGTATGTATATACCTTCATATACAATTGTTATTGTTGCAATCGTTGATAATACTCTGTAAACGTGTTCCTTTCTCTAATGTGCAATTGGAACATTAACTGTTACTGAATAAATTTCCAATTGCTAATTAGTATCTGGAATTTAATGGCATCCTTTTTATCGAAACCACGACAGCTGATTTTCTTTGGACCATATGAAAGGCATCTTATAAACTTTGACTATGTATTGTATGTCTTTCTCAGTGCTTAGTTCCAGTATTTAATTTACTGTTGAAATTGGATTACAAGTATTGTTTTGTACAAGTCAATCATATATATTTCTATATAATTTGATTTTTTGTATTAAGATTAAAAATTATCAATGGAGTATTCAGATGTGAAATTTCATTATTATATCTTATTCATTTAAAATGGGTTTTAATGGCTGTGAGTTGGTCTTTATATTTGAGAAAATGTGTAGCATATCCATGCATTTCCATGATATCTTTCTAAGAAATAAACGAGCCATTTTCTTTAATAATATTATTTGTTTGAAAACTCAGGTTTTGCTACGTAAGTGTTACTTGGGACCACTGTACTTCCAAATCTGTAATAAGAGCTAATTACATATTTCTAAAAGGGGTCTACATGTCACCTATTTTTTGTTTTTGTTTTTTCACTTCTGTAACTAACTTTCGACATTTCAATAATGCTCGCTTAAACGCGATGTTACTTTAAAATGTTTATAAGACCCTATAATCAAGTTTCTTATCCATGTAGTTTTTAATGAAACTATGAACTGATCCAGGTTTATCATTCTTAAGCTCCATCTTTATAATCTTTCTACGTAACGTCACCGTTTACTTTATCCGGTTTCTCATCCCACAGGAATATAAAGATCATGCATCATTGTCTTTTATTTCTATTTCAACTTTAGGTAAAGGTGGCATGAAGTGTATGGTTTTCGGCGTTGCCAAATTTTTTATGACAACGATTTCCCTTATAGGAGTGAGCATTTTTATCAAAACGCGAATAGTTGTTCTGTTTCTATACTTGTCTGTTCAACGTTTAGTTTAGTAATTGTGTTAAGATCAACAGAAAAGTGAATTGTGTGTCCCAACTTAGGTTATAATTATTATAATTCATAATAAGTAGTTTCAAAGGTTCCTATCTATACAACCTTTGTATTGTCAAGATGCAAAGGCCAGAAATGTCAGCATACAGTTTTTATGTTTCAAAGGAGTTCTGAAAAGTGTTTCATCAAGATTGAAAATGGCATTAACAGCAAATTGTGAGATTTTATTTTCGAATTTTAAACTTTTTTCGCCTTTAATACTAAAGTTATTCCTACATGGTAGCCAGAACAAAGAAAGATTAAACATGGGGATATGGATTCACCTTTACGACGGCCACGCAGTAGAAACCACGCAACATGATTCAATATTGTTTGTCCATTTTTAAACTCCTGAGAACATTTGAAGAACTCTAGAACTTTATTAGTGAAGGTCAACGATACACAAACGATGTTTATTGATTAATATTAATATACCTGTTATCTTTCATTGTTCTGAGTAAAACATCAAAGCGTATAGTAATATAGTGTTATTCGACATATGTCTAGCCGAATTAAAGCCCAAAGGAAATTCTTGTGTTCACCCATTTTTAAACAGCAGTTAAAAGATTTTACAAGAAAGTAACTAATATCTTTTATATCTTTATGTTTGGTTTTATTGCACATAGACACTTAATCACTTAGTAGATCATACGGCGCCGACAATGATGAAGTTTAACGTAAATATGATATAATCAGGTTAGAATTCAAATAGGTGAGTAGAAATATAACAAATATATGAGGTTACAATCTTTAACTTTAGAATAAAATTAATTATATGCGAATCAGTACACTTAAAAGTTTAACACTTCACAACGATAGCATAATAAGCACAGTAAATCTTGACTTTGATTTTGAAATCGTCACGAGTTTTTAGAAATCCGAATTCGCAGGCACTACGGATTGAGTCTGTATGACGTTTACTTCTCACTGCTAGACTGGGGTAAAAGTGGTGCAGTAACATTAAGATGGTTAACATATCGAATCGGAATGGTGCTTCTATTGTGTCCAGGTATGCTTCAAATGCTAAATGGAATATATGGTAATCTTTTATGAACCACATGTTCAAATGATAATATAATGGAATGTAGGTATACATGAAGTACATATTTATTAATAAACAACGCCGCATAGAAACCTCACTCAGTGATCAGAGGAAAGGGGCACACAGAAATAACAAACTGCTATTAACATTGGTGTTCCACTGAGTGTCCATTATATGCTAGTCCAATTGATTTGCTATATCCTATGTGGGGACTCTGCCATCTGCTACTCTATAACGGGTTTTGTGGAGGACATTCTGGTCTTCTCACCAGCTCAGCCTACCTTTACAACACACTTTCAGACAAAAAGTGGTTCAATCGAAATAAAAAGAAAAAAACTGGGAGTTAATTCGACTCACTACATTATATGCATACCAATACTTGCTGAGAGTCTTAAAGTTGCGCCACCAGAACAGTCCTTTAAACACTTTCATTAATTCATGTATAGTTCACCTTTCGGTGGATTTTGTTTTCCATGCATGTAATTTTTGTTCTCACTTAATTCGTCTTATAAGGATTGTTACATATAGTGTTCTTTGATGGTCATTGGTATTTGGTTCCTCAATTGTATCTACACATAAACAACATGCTACACAAATTTACACACATTCTCTGGTATTATTTTGCCTTAATTAAAACATAACTTATTTTACTATCACCACCATTGTGTTTTTCTTCTAATGGAAATGATATTTTCCCCTATTCTTGATACTATGTGGATATTATAATTTCACTAAAGACGTCGTAACTTATAATCTGAGAAGATAATATAAGTATAAGAAAACAGCGCGTAGACATTTTAAATTCATATAGATAGGTTTTCTTTTCATTGCATGTTTTTTTTAGAAATTCACCAGGACGTGCCTTGTTAGAGTTCTGTAAAAACTGTTTAAGCACCCCTATAGCTAGGCGATAACTGTTGGGCCGTTCCATACTAAATGACTCATCACAGATGTGTTATTTCTTGTTTATTGTGCGTGCATGTGAATAACTGTGTCGCGTGCTGTTACAAATGTTGGTACATATTTAAATGCGCATATGGCTTGGTAATATTTCCTTACTTAAAACAGATTGCATCATGCAGATAATGATAAAAAAGATAACAATTATGATACAAAGTTTGATGTGTGACATTGGCTGTTACTGCTTCGCTATTTGATGATTACATCTTCCTATCTCTCTAATCTGACACTGTGTCTATCGATCTTATGTATGAGCAGCGAACGCTTAAGTTCTTTATACAAGGCTAAGGTGTATCGCGGCCTCGGAGTAAACCTAAGACACGTATTGGGGCCATTCTTATGCATAATGTAGATAATAAGCCGATATTATATACAAGGTGGTTCATCATCACTGGGAATAGGGCGCTTTAGACATATCTGAATTGGTCTTTATATCGTGGCATATGCCGAGACAATTGGGCGAAATATCATATTTTCATCTTCAGTTTAGAATGGTCGTATTTATTTTGTCGGGTATATTTTACAACGTGAGTGATGTTGAGTGTCATTACTCCTTTTGCTTGGAAATTAACGTTTGCAGAGTTACTGCACGTATTATTAGGCATGAATTTAGATACTTGATACTTGACAGAGTAAAGCTACCAACAAGTTCTAGTAAATGTATATCTGCATATATGTTTATAGTAGATACAATTCTGGTTTTCCGAGTCTTTACATTAAAATTATATTACGTGGCCAAAACAATTATTTTTCAAAAGTACAAGTACGTTACACAATAGAAATCTAGGTAAAACCTAGGTAAATAGATCTTGGTAAAAGATAGGCTACTGCTGAGTGGGGTCATGTGTGACTACTCTAACTGGCCGGTTGGTATCTCTATGTTTAATTTTATTTTAGATGTAGTGTAAGTATTGATAATTTGATAATATGAGGTATGACAAATGCAAGTTCTTGGCAACACAATTTTGGCGTAACACAGTAACATTATACTTTTTTATATAGCAAATAAAAAAAAAACATTGTTTGCACAACGCCAGTTAGCCTTGTTGATTTACTAATATAACATGCTAATGACGTTGAAAAGTATGTAAATGCAAGTTGCATGATATTTTCCTGTTATGCATATGTCAGTCAAAAGTTATTTTCTTCCTTCACTAATATTGTCACATTGGCGATATACTTCTATAATTTTATGAACTTATGATCAGACCGCTGGTATATATATATATATATATATATATATATATATATATATATATATATATATATATATATATATATATATATATATCTATATATATATATATATATATATATATATATATATATATATATATATATATATACTTGAATGTAAGCAGCCATACGGTTTATTCGAACTGGAAATGAAACGTTTATTCATGAATATTGAATAGTTTATGTGCTGTTTCTTTTTTAATGTTTTACATTTAACTATATTATTTAGGTTGATCTTTCTATACCAAGAAAAAGGAACAAGCAAATCTTTAAAATATAAATTATGGCATGCTTTCATTCTTGAACTGTTTCTCTCATTTCTACTTTTAGGTTGACAAGATAATACTTTGTGCACGAAGGGATTCCCTGTATAACCGTCTATTGCAGTTGATGCAAACACGTTTTCCGGTCTATGAGGTGAACATTCCAGGTAAAATCTATAAATATGAAGCACACTAATAACGGGCATATGACTTTTGTAATACAACCTATAGACCATTTGCTCTTGGAATTAAAGGCTCGGGATTCAAACCATGTAGGACAAAAAGAAGAGTCTTAAAAGTAGGGATGTAGTCCCCATGTTTGCGTTCACTTTATAAGGATAGTTACCCAACTAGACAGGTCTGTGTAAGGATATTGTTGATGTGTATGAAATGTACAATGTACATAATGCGTCTTCCTCACATTAGGTGTTTCCTAAATTTAGTTTGAAATGCACGAATCAAATCTTTATAGGAAACACATGTACATCGTGGTAACATATGGAGTGATACATTGAATTTATATAAAACATAAAACCAGAAAACGGAATTAGAATATGAATCGCCGATGTTCTTAATAATAAACATTAAGGCTATATCGTAACCAATAGTATTCATGACAACCGCCATGAAACTCTGATATGAAAGTATAGTAATACAAATATCTTTTTAAATATGAAATATATCATAATACAGGTACCTTAAATGATAATGTGCTACTTATGCAAGTTATAATGAATATTAATAAAATGTAAAGAAAATATCAACATATTCTTATAACTTAAGTAAATTTTAAACCAGTGTTCGAGTGAAGGCTAATACTATGCTACGATTAAACACAAGCAATCACGCAAATAAGCCTTCATGCAAATCAAAGAATCTTAATTTATCCTAATTTAAGCAAACCCGATTTTAATTTAACTGCTTTTTTTTTAAATTTTACAATACTATGAAAAATTACACACACACACACACACACACACACACACACACACACACACACACACACACA
The DNA here is from genome assembly GCA_007844125.1 of Sinonovacula constricta. Taxonomy (NCBI): domain Eukaryota; kingdom Metazoa; phylum Mollusca; class Bivalvia; order Cardiida; family Solecurtidae; genus Sinonovacula; species Sinonovacula constricta. The sequence continues at coordinate 28,574,831 of CM017573.1, read as the reverse complement.
CACACACACACACACACACACACACACACACACACACACACACACACACAAACACACACACACACACACACACACACACACACACACACACACACACACACACACACACACGCCTCTCTTCCAGTGGCAGCCTCAAAGAGAAGGACTACGCGTTCTTCTGGCAAGGTCTGGAGTCAGATGAGCGCCTCCTCTACGGAGTTGGCTTCGCAGTTCGCAACTCTCTCCTACAATCAGTCGAACCTCCTTCACAGGGAACCAAACGCATCGTCTCATTCCGCCTCACTACCTCCTCAGGACCTGCACAAATCTTTAGCGTATACGCCCCCCACACTCTGTTCCACAGCCGAGGCTACAGATGCATTCTATGAGGAGCTCGAGACAAGGACTAGAGAGATACCAGCGAAGGAAAACCTGTTCCTGCTCGGAGACTTCAATGCCCGAGTAGGCGCAGCCCACACCTCCTGGCCACGTTGCATCGGACACTTTGGATTTGGCACCCTCAACGAGAACGGACAGCGGCTACTTGAGCTTTGCTCCTTCCATGACCTCGCCATCACCAACACCTTCTACTCCAAAAAGCCCCACCACAGAGTGTCTTTGCGAAATCCCAGATCAAAGCATTGGCACCAGCTGGACCTCGTCATTACTAGAAGCCCATGCTGAACCACGTGCTCCTTACGCGCAGTTACCACAGTGCCGATTGCGACACCGATCACTCCCTGGTAGGCAGCATGGTGCGTCTCCGACCGAGACGGATCCACCACTCCAAGCAGAAGAGCCGGCCTCGCATCGACACGGCCAGAGCCCCAAAGCCTGAGCTGCGCAAATGCTTTGCTGAGCTATTGACAAGATCCTGGAAGACTGCCATACAGACAGTGCCACAGCACGCTGGTACTTTATCCGTGATGCAGTATACCAGACCGCCTCAGACACCTTCGGGAAGAGAACCAGGAAGAACGAGAACTTGTTCGAGGCCGGGATTGAAGTGATGGAGCCTGCCTTAGCTGCCAAGGGTGCTGCGCTTCTCAAGTACAAGAAGCAGCCCTGCAAAAAAAAACAACACTGGCCGCCTATAGAGAAGCCCGCAACAATGCCAAGAGGGTCACCCGCAGGTGCGCCAACAACTATTGGCTGAAGCTTTGCAATGACATCCAGACCTATGCAGAATGCGGAAACACCCGTGCCATGTATGAGGGGATGAAGAAAGCTTTTGGACCTAGTGTCATCAAAACCGCACCCCTCAAGTCCACCTCTGGCGTCATCATCAAGGACCGTGGGGAGCAGATGGAGAGATGGGTTGAGCACTATAGGGAATTGTACTCTAGAGAGAATGTCGTTACTGGCACAGCCATGGAGAACACCACCCCACTGCCCACCATGGGAGAACTCTACTCGCCACCCACCATCGAGGAGCTCAGAAAGGCCATTGATTCACTATCCTGCGGGAAAGCACCAGGCATTGACGGAATCCCCCCAGAGGTTGTGAAGGCCGCAAAAGAGAGCTCCCTCCTTGGACACCTCCATGCGCTTTTGCTACATTTCTGGGAAGAGGGATTGATACCCCAAGACATGAGGGATGTAAAGATCGTCACGCTTTATAAGAATAAGGGCGATCGCAGCGACTGCAACATCTGTCGTGGAATCTCCCTCCTCAGCATTATGGGAAAAGCCTTCGCCAGGGTAGTCCTCAACCGGCTGCAGGTACTTGCTGACCGCGTGTATCCCGAGTCACAGTGTGGGTTCCGGGCCAAGCGATCAACCATCGACATGGTGTTCTCCCTCAGGCCGTTGCAGGAAAAGTGCCACGAACAGCGACTTCCCCTGTACCTCGCCTTCATCGACCGGACTAAGGCGTTGGTCAGTCTGGTCTCTTCTCCTTCCTCCACAAGAGTTGATGCTCCACCAAGCTTCTGAAGATGGTCAAGTCATTAGACAACAACACGTCTGGCACTGTTCAGTATGACGGAGCATCATCGAACCCCTTCCCAATCAAGAGCGGAGCGAAACAAGGGTGCGTTCTGACCCCGAAATCTTCGGCAAATTCTTGTCCCTGCTCCTAGGCTACGCTTTCAGTGAGTCCGAAAATGGCATCTTTCTCTACACACGGAGCGACGGGAACTTATTCAACCTTGCCCGCCTTAGAGCAAAGACCAAATTGCGCAATGTCCTCATCCGGGAGATCCTTTTTGCTGATGATCCCGCCCTCACTGCTCACACTGAAGGCGTTCTTCAGCGACTCATCACTCTCTTTGCAAAGGCGTCACAGAGTTTGGCTTCACCATCAGCCTCAAGAAGACCAACATCATGGGTCAGGATATCAGCACCACTTCCACAATTACCATAGGCGATCAAACCCTTGAGGTGGTGAACAAATTCACATACCTTGGCTCCACAATCTCCAGCAACCTATCCCTGGATGCCGAGCTCAACGCGAGGATAGGCAAAGCAGCAACCGCCATAGCCCGCATATCGAAGCGTGTGTGGGATAACTGCATGCTGACCCTCAACACAAAGATGAAGGTGTACCAAGCGAGCGTGCTGAACACCCTTCTGTATGGCATTGAGGCTTGGACCCTGTACATGCACCAAGAACGAAGACTTAACACCTTCCACATGCGCAACCTCAGACGACTCCTCGGCATCACCTGGCAGGACCGTATCTCCAACGCAGATGTTTTGGCCAAGGCAGGCATGTCAAGCATGTTCGCTACCCTCTCCCAGAGGCGCCTACGCTGGCTCGGACATGTATGCAGGATGGACGATGGCCGCATCCCAAAGGACATCCTCTATGGCGAGCTCGCCACTGGAACAGGGCCAATCGGACGATCAGCCCTGCGCTACAAGGATGTCTGCAAGAGGGATTTGAAATCTTGTAACATCAGCCTAGCAGCTCTCGAAAGAGAAACCTCCGATCGGTCTAGCTGGCATGCAAATGTAAAAACCGGCATCAAGCAAGCTGAGGAGAAGAGAGAGATCCAGCGTGAGGAAAGGAATAGCCGCAAACAGCAGAGAACCCAGCCTACCACTGATGCCTCAATAGTAATCAACAAGAACCACACTTGCATCAAGTGCGGCAGAAGCTGCAGCTCCCGCATTGGCTTATTCAGCCACAGTCGCCGCTTCTGCCCCCAACTAAATAAACACTCAGGTGCAGACTCCATTGTCTCTAGAGACAGAAGGATGACAACAACATGGTCTTTAAGGTCGTAGAAATTACCAGCATATAGTTTTTAGGCCGTATAACTCACTGATATGGATATATTAGACCCTAACAATTGTCAGCATGGAGTTTTGTTACCAATATTTACTTATTTGGCCGTATACGTTGTCGTCATGGAGATATTAAACCGAATAACGTATCGATATTGAGTTATTAAGACGTATACATTACCGACACGGACTTACTAGACATAACATTTACTAAATTAGTGTTATTAGGCCGTATAAACTACCTGCATTGAGGTATAAGGTCGTACAAATAACATATATAGAGCTTGCCGACAGCGTTGTAATAATACCAATTTAAGTTATTATGCCGCATGAAATATCAACATTTAGTTACAATCCGTTTAAATAACATACATTGCGCTAAAAGGCTCAATTTATTATTGACATCGATTTGTATGTCTAAATATAAATACATACAGACGTAACCGTTTAATTTGCCGACGGTAAGTTTGATGATTTACGACCTAGTTAAGTCATATACATAAATTCTAAATGCATCACTCAGACCGGATCATAATGGTGATTGTATAAATTGCTGACATGTAGTTATGCGGGCATATAATTTACTGCCATAGAGTCATTAGGCCGTATTTTTTTATTCTCGTCATAGATTTTTTATGTAAGAAATAAATAAATACATAGACATATAGCCGTATGAATAGCTGAAAATAAGTTTAGTGTATATGACCTAGAAACTTCATGTCTGGATAATAACTAGGTAAAAAGAACAAGCAACCGATAAACAAGTGCAATGCCTGTGTAAGGTTGACATGCGGTATGTATGCTTTACACATATACAGGACCACAAAGCGGCGACATACGTTATATTATGTTTAGCTTTAAATAGGCCGTTCCTTTTACATTTTTTTTTAAATTAAATATATTTTTACAATATAATTCTGGTCATACATTGTCGCGTTTCCCATCCGAAACGGGCAACTCACAATAACTCTTAGGCAGCAATCGGGGACTTTGTTTGGAATACCTACAGATGTAGACGAACATGCATTGTATAGTATGTATCGCACTTTCGTGACGTAGCGGAAAATTACCCACCAATAGTGCAGAACTGTTGGTGAGCAAATGTCGAAAATAAACTTTCAACTTAGTGATTTGGAATATAGAGCTGAATTTGGTACTAAATTTCATCCATCTATGCAGCACAATCACCGATATGTTCTTTTCCTAATATGTATACACCAAGACCCTCGCATTGTTAATTATTTGATCCAAGCTAAAGAAACACTCATTCATCACATTATATTTCTTCCAAGAAACGTAACAAATAAAACAGGCGGGAAAGTACAATACGCATTAAACACTGTCCGGTCACTTGAGGGTGTTTAAGAAGGAAATGCAGATTATGACTATTCAAACTAAAGATGCCTGTTTTGATGTGTATGTCACTGATCGACAATGTGTTACTGGTAAAAAGTTCGACCAAATATATCTTATGTTTGATATATTCAGTGGAAAATAACACGCGCATCAAACGAATACGTACATACAATGTGCTGTATTAATGTGGCTTAAGTAAGAAAACAAATGTGGCAACGAATACATCGCCTTTGTCATCACTTTTGAAAGAAAAGTGTAATGACGGTAATGGCACCAACAATAATGCTGATATAATATTTATGATCGCTATGACAGGCCTGATTATGGACATGCAGTTGCTGATGATCCTTATGGTGATGTTCATAATGGTCGTGATTATAATTGTGGTCATACTGCTGCTCATCATCATGGTCATATGTTGCTGATGATGGTGAAGTGCGTTGATGGCGATGATGAGGAGGAGGAGGAGTAGGAGTAGGTGGAGGAGGAGGAGGAGGATGTTGATGATGATGTTGATGATGATGATGATGATGATGATGATGATGATGATGATGATGATGATGATGATAGCGGTGGTGATGTTGATAATGATAATGAAGATGATGTTGATGATGATGATGATGATGATGATGATGCTGCTGCTGATGATGATGAGGCTGATGGTGATGATGATGGTGAAGGTGGTGGTAGTGGTTAGCATACAAATATGTTACGTATTATATAGTCGATTTGTGACTAATACTGTACAATAATGCTTTATAACCCACAGCTATATTTAAGATTGCAGTATTTAATT